>CAUHTR010000191.1:0-172120 GCA_959609185.1 Schmidtea polychroa
TATCTCGACAGCTGTCAGAGATGTGTGAAACAAAATTATGTCGCAGTGTCCCAAGGGCAGATTGGGAAAGCAGAAAAGATAAGATCAAGCTACTCAAATTTACGAGCTATATAAAGAGAATTGGGAGAAAACGAAAACAGAAACTGTAAGGAAAAGAATTGATGTAACTTTACGATACGAATATTGTTCGGAAACGAATTGCTAAGGAGTAATGTTAGAGAATAATTGTCAGCGAAGAATTAATTGAAACAATACAGTAAGTCATTGGAAATTCTTTGAAGAAAGTGTTCAAAGAAGGAAAAGTCTAGCGAGTAGAATTCACGTCACACCAAAGAAAACAACCAGCTCAACATTCGAGTGTTAAAGCAAGCAGTAGGTAGTGATCCTTCAAACCCGTGTTACGCGAATGCTATTCTTAACAGATGGTCATAATATGCATTATATAATGCACGATCAGATGTTGAATTGATTGTGTCAGTGTAAAGTGAAAATTATTTGTGATTATCAATAAAGATTCCTGTTTTCAAATGTTATTTGTTGATTAGTTAAAAGCACGCTTGTAGTCAGGGTAAGAATTTTAAATTACAAATATCGCCAATGACCCAGTAACCCAACAGTATTAAATATATTATTTACAGCAAAAGTCTTAAATTATCATTTAATTGTTTAAAATTTAATTAATGCCGCTTCCAAGAAATCATCACTTTATTATTATTATTATTATTATTATTATTATTATTATTATTATTATTATTATTATTATTATTATTATTATTATTAATATATTTTATATTAATATATATTATATTACATTACATTATTATTAATTGTGAATAGAGTACGCATTCTGATGGGTCAGTTATATCTAACAACAATAGCAGTGAACGGATTTTGAATGAATCTGATTCAACAAAACATCATTCAGAGATTGTAGTGACAAATATAATTAAGCAAGAAAGAAATTCAGAGATCATTAGCAACGACGAAATTCCTGATGTTGAATGCGGAACACTAAATTCATCTCCATCTATAAAAGAAGAACTATCTAAAATTGAAGGAATAGGTATAACTGGAGTAAATCAAACGATAATGTCACTGTGGCAGCAGCAAATGATGAGCCAACATCCAACAGGATCAATAAATTGGGGACAGGCTGTTATTGCTGCACAACTCGCACTTCTTCAGTACCATTCATTGTCTTGTCTTGGGCAAACATTGTGGCCAGGACAAGTTCATACTCTCATAGAAACAGATACTTCATGTTCAGATTTATCAGAAGGACACATTATTCGACCTGATAAAGTCTCATGCCATCCTATGGTTTACATTGGAAATAATCAATGGCAATTAAAATCATCGACTCCATTGAAACAAAATATCATCGGGAGTGATAAGGCTCCACAAATCTCGCAAATCTTAACGCAAACATTTCCTGCAAATCCTGTTTCAGATTCTTGAGTTCTACACATATCTCTAATATCTGTTTATATTGTAAAAACGTTTTATTAATTCGATAAATATTTAATGGTATTTTATAAAAAGTGAAAAGAAAGGATAATTAAATGTATTTAAAGTGCCAATAAATGTCTATTAGAAATCAATTACAGAAAATTACCAGGCATATCATTCTATAAGTTTATTATACATACTCATAATTCCATTTCAAAATTTAACAGGTTGATATCAGTCAAATTTTGCTGAAGTCAATTTTGATTGGCTGGAATTTCTATCATGATTTCGCATGATTCTACTATTCCTTTTTCTTTTAATTATTGTTAGTTTGTTTTCATTTTTCAATTCCTACTACTGTGAATTAATCAATAAGTAGTTAAAACAATGTTTAGTATATTAGCCAAAATTAAGAAGTTATTTTAAAAACGTGCATAACTATTTGTGAATAAAATGATAATCGTTATTTTTGTATTTTAAAGTTAGAAATAAATTAAAATTTACGAATTGCAACTGGTAAAAAATATGTCATATTTTTATACAGCATTTTCTGGATGAAGGCAAATAGTAGAATCGATTACCCAAAAATATTATTGGGTTAGTAATTATCAAAATTTAGGGCTTTTATTTTATTTTTCTTTAAAATGGCTTAATTTTCTAATTGTTATACTTAAAATAGAAATAAATTAAAACTAACTTTATTTAGGAAACATTGCAATTTTTATTCGTTTAAGAGTTGGATCATGATAATTTATGATGCAATTAGGTTCAAGTTGACTGACCCCTTGGTGAATCACTTATAATTAATTGTCTCGAACATTACTTTGCGCCTTTTAATCGAATTTCCTTTATATGTTGCGGTGTTCCATCCACCTTTAAATTGGTAGATGAGTTCATAGTGGTTACGATTCAAACGGCCTATCGAGTAGGTAGATGTGAGCACGCTATGACTCATGATTTGCAATAATTATTTTTATTGCTTTAGAAATATTTGTCTTTCGAGTCTGTCCATATCTTCTCCATTACAACAAGAAGATTTGAAATTTAATTTAAGATTGGACAATGAAGGATTAGCACCCATTGCTTATGATGATTTTAGTTAGCCTGCTCTACCTAATAGCGATAATACCAATGTTATCATTGAAGCAATAAACCCAATATATGATTTGGCGCAACATTTTCTTAATTTTTGAATTAACAAATTATAATAATGGTTTCTTATGCTTTTTTAAATAATCTTTTCACATTTGTTTATTTTAATCTTGCCTTTGGTAACTTTTAATAAAATATCAATTAAAGTATCAATGACAAAATATTCATTTTTTCATACTTGGAGCCTTTAGTGATCCTGTGAAAACCGGAAAGCTCCGATGATTTTTAACTTATTTTATTGCTTTCTCTTTTAAATTATTCGAAATAAAATTCGATGTTGGAGAATTCTCAGTTACAAGCATTTTCGGTGAAGTGCAAATAGTTTTTGGTAAGGCTAATTTCATTTTCTTTTTAAGCATTTTCTTGACTTTGGCCAACTTTGGTTGTTTTTTTATTTTACGCTGTTTAGTCATCTTTTTTATGCTTCATTCGCGCCTTTAGATACATTATTTATTTAAAAGTCGATTTCAACTTCATTTATAAATCATGGCTCCTTCTTTATTGATAATATCAATCCTAACCCTTTAATTGTCTGGGTATTGCTGAGTGAAATCGAGAAAAATTTGTCCGTGAGAGTTTTTGGTTACATCTTGAAATGCAACGACAAGGAAATTATGATTATTTGCATACGTTTGTCTTGCAAGTAAATCGATAACAGTTACATCTCTCGAATTTTTGAAATCAAATATTGTACATTCAAATTACGTGTTCGATCAGCTCCGCATTTATAAATAGATCTGGTGTAATAAAAATAATTGTAACACCAATATGTCTACTAATTTGATGAATAAATTATTGAAATCTTTTTCTTTATTAGCTTCTTGATATTAATAATCGGTGACTATGACATTTTTGTAATTTATTTAACCAACTTTTATTTTCATATTTTTAAATTTACTGAAGCTTACTGCAGTGTATTCACAAGCTCAAGCAGGTTTGGAGATTTTGACTCAATTTTCAGAGAACAACAACACGTCTGAATCTGTTTTTACAGCACTCTCTGTCATTCGAGGGCACATTAGAGACATCAAGTTGAATTCTATGAAGTAAACTAGTATGTTAAATTATATTAAAAAATGACCGAAAGCAGAAATAAACTTCCTTGGTCACACACTAAACGACAAAGGAACACAACCAATCGAAAATAAAATAAACAAAATAATAAATTACAAACTGCCAACAAACACAAGAGAGTTGAGGAGATTTCTAGGAATGGTAAACTTTTACCATTCTTACATCGCAAACTGCAGTAAACTACTAACACCACTAAATGAAATTATCAAGACAAAACAAAATATCGCAATAAACTGGACACAGTAAACAACCAACACATTTGAGAAAGCCAAAGAAATTCTTTCAACGGCAACATTACTTGGTTACCCAGATCCAGAGCTAAATTACCAACTAACAACAGACTGTTCAGGTTTCACAATGGGCGCAGCAATTTTTCAGGAAAACAAATTTGGCAAATAACCATTAGGATTCTTCTCAAACAAACTAAAGTCACACCAAACTAGATAGTCGACTTTCGATAGAGAACTCCTAGCAATACATGAAGCAATCACAAACTTTCAACATTTACTCGAAGGGAGAACCTTCAAAATATTCATGGATCACAAACCACTAACTAATGCAATTGAAATGAAAAACTCCTCCCCAAAGCAGATTAGACAAATCAACTTCATTTCACAATTCAAATGCACTATAAACTACGTAGCCGGAAAATCAAACATAGCAGCAGATGCTTTTTCCAGAACCGAAAGTGATATAAACTCCCTGGAATTCGAAGAGATAATCTAATTGGATCAAATCAAATCTAAACAAAATGAAATAATTAACAAACTCCCCACTAAACACAGCCTAAAACTATAAGAACTCAACGGAGTATAGTACGACGTCTCCTACGAAAGCAACAAACAAATACTACTCCCTAAGGAATTCCGTCAAAACTGTATCGAAAAGATACACAAGATTAATCACTCGGAAAACAAAATAACATTCGAACTAATACATAACAATTATATATGGCCTAACATGCAAAAAGTTGCCACAACTGCCAATTAAACAAAACAACAAAAAAACTCAAAACACAAAACGTAAACTTCCCAACCAGCGAAGATTTTTGAAACTATACACACAGACGTGGTAGAACTACCACCAAACGACAACTACAAATACCTGCTGACAATTATAGATAGGAAATCCAACTGGTTCGAAGTGATCCCAATAAAATAAATCACTGCAAAAAAATTTGCGAAATGATCAAACTAAATTGGATAGCTCATTATGGCCAACCGAAAACAATCATAACTGATCAAGGCAGACAATTCGAATCAGAAATGTTCAAAATACTCTGCGACAAATACAACATCAAAAGGAACCGAACAATAGCTAACTACCCACAATCAAACGGAAAAATTGAACGGTTTCAGATACAACTAAAAACACCGAAAACATCAAACAAATAACAAACAAAAACAGCGAAACCACTGAAGAGAAACCAAAGGGAATCCTAAAAAGGAGACCTGAATCCGAATTGAATGGAAAAACATTTTAACAACAAATTTCATCCTAATAAATAAACCATTCACAAAATTCTTCGAAGCCAAATACGATGATCCATGCAAACTCCTAGAAATCAACAAAAACGTAGCCGCAATAATTAAAAACAAGAACAAAATGAAAATAAACATAAGGCGAATAAAACCCTACCCTCAGAACGAAAACCCACAAAACAACCCACCAAAATACAAAACACAAACTCAAAAACAAACAAAAACACGGCCATCACACAAAACATCACATTCAACTACAAAAACTCCGTTAAACTATTCGACAAAGACACAATAATCACACCCTCATACAAAAAAACAATATAGTGAATGGTTTAAATAAAAACTTACACAAACAGAGCATAAGCACAACCAAGGTTAATTGTACAGTTTTTTATTCCTTTGTAAATATGTAACAGATTGTAAATTTTTTCCAGGTTGTATTAAAAAAAATAAAATACACATAAGCATATAACAAAATTAGAAAAAGGTTATTGTAAAAATGTTATTGCTTTTTATCCATTCATGTTAATCTCCGGCTTTAAAGGGGAAAGTTATGTAATGTAGCGTTAATTGGTTGTACATAACTTTTTAAATAGAGAAAAGTCAAGTAATCTAAATAATTAAACCTACTTCACAATAACCCGAAATCCTCCTATATTTCAAAAGAGAAAAGTCAAGTAACCTACAAATCCAAGAAATATTAATCCAACACTAGACAGTATTCATAGACCCCAATCGTGTTGTGAATTTTATAATTTACTATTTTCATTAGATCTCCCATTCCGACTATCATTGTGACAATTGTCTTTCCAGATACTATTATAATAACGATCATAAACAGTATACTGAATTTTGTCCTAACAATATCATAAAGTATTTTATTATTTTTTTATAATAAAGTTGTATTTATTGATTAACGGCTATTTTATATTTTGATTGTCTTTGAATATACAAGCATTCCGGTCGTCCCTATACTTTTTACTGGTGACTCTACCGGGTCCTACAAATTCCTTACAACACGCAAGTATACAAATACATAAACATAATATACATAGTTATTAGAATATACTAATACATAATTACAATATATATAAACCTCACTATAATAATGACCATAAGATATATTTCTTGGAAGATGAATTCACATATCAAATGCAGTCAAATATATCAAGACACAATATTAAAGTAGAATAAAGTGTTGGCGAAAATAAATAAAAATCTAAGTTGCAATGAAAATATATTCATCAACAATCAAAATTCCTGTTTTCATGATGACTTTGAAGAAATTAAATTAAAGATAACGAAATCTGTTTTGTAAGTATTTCAATGCAGGAATATAAAATGAATAGCAAATATGTCATATCACCAATTTGGAGAGTAGATAGTGTTCGAATATCTCAGGGATTCTGATAAATGTTTAGTTTTTAATAGATTTCTTAAGTATAGATGAATAATTTTTTTTTTAATTTGAAGAATTTTTTCTAATTTTACTATTCATAGTTTACTAATTTGTTTTTAAATAAAATAAATAGATTACTGTTGAAATCACTTTTGATATTTCAAATAATTTCTCAGATAGACTGTAAAGATTAATCTAGTCAAAAGTCGCACATGAGACTTAAACGTTTTCCCATCCCTGTTATATATAGATATGTTATGATACATTCAGTTTCAATCTGCAAGAATATTTATAATAATGTTGGGTCAGAAGGCCATTAATTGACAATCAAATTAATTAAATAAAAACAATTAAAATAGGACTGTTGGAACTAGCAAAACATAACATATATATGTCGCAAAAAGTTTATTTAAAGTTATAAAGACCTCCAAATAATTAATAAATTAAACCACCAGATTTGTTGTAATTTATTTTATTTAATTTATTTAAATTTTTTAATTTAAAGATTTTTAATTTAAAAATTTTAATTTATCTTTAAATATTATTTCTATTTATTGCATTTTCCAATATGTTTATTTTCAGCGACTTCTTGCATTTTATTAATTTTAACTATTAATTTACAATTCCGAAAACAGTATGATTTTCATCATATGAGTTCTCTTTGGTGGAAAACCACGGATTAATACACAATTAATTATCGGTGAATATCTTGATGGTTCTTTCTTGAAACTAAGGGAAATGGACATGAAAGAAATCAGAAATGTGTATTAGAAAACAGTAAAAACAAACAAGCTATTCAGAAAAAACATTATGACAAAGGAAGAATTCACAGAAAATTGATACCGGAGATATGGTTATGGTTAAAAGAGAGAATGAACAATTTAATATTTCTAAATGCTATGGACCATTTCAGGTAGAATCAGTGGACTTATTTTTTATGAGATAATATAGGAAGTGTGATTCAAAGGAAATACAATCAAGTAAAAAGAATTCCGGGTGATATACTATCCATTCTCGAGAAACAAGTATTCGAAAAATTAAACAAATGCGCCGTTATCTAGTTCGTATAACTAGAAATGTTAACCCTGCTTATCGATATGCAGTGTTATATGATATGAAGCATGTGATTGACCTTGATATCACATGTTGATATTATGAGGAAGTTGAAAGATTCTTAAAGATTAATTAGAAATTTTGTTAAAATTTAAAATAAATTTTTATTGAAAAATATTTTAAAAAGAAGACTGAAATTTATCATTTTTAAAAAATATTTTTATCAAAAAATATTTTTAGAAAAAATAAAATTTGTTTAAATAACAAAGATAAGAAAGACAAGTTTTTGAGTTAAAATTTATATAAAATTTATGGAATTATTTAGTGATTTGCAAACATATATAAATGTTGTAACGGATGAGAATCCTAATATGGTAGACACGGTAAACAATGACGCGATTACCGAAAGATTATTGCCAAAGGTGTTCTGTCAAGGTGATGACTTGGAAAAATTCATTAGAAGATGCGAGATTTATTTCGATGCTAAAGGCATCAATAAAAAAGAACATGAAAGATTGACTGCATTCATGATCGACGAAGATCTATTGGAGAAATATGCGAAGACAGTTAAAAAAGCAGAAGGATTTCAAGACAGGTTACGAATGGCATTTGATTACGAAAGAGATGTAATAAATGATATGGAAAGTTTATTGAATTATAAAAGAAGAGGCAAAGAGATTGAAACATATTTTAAAAAAGTGAAGGACCTTGTTGGCAGGTTGTTTGAGAACAAAGAATTCACCAAAGAGAAAATAACAGCAAAGATGTTGATAGTATGTGCTGAGAATAAAGAAGTTGAGAAAGAAGTAATATTGCGGAAGATAAAAATCACAGAGGAGATAAAGGAAACATTAATTCTGATGGATAAAGTGGACAGGCAGAGAGATCAGATAAACACTATGAAAAGTTATACAAGAGTGGTCTATCAGGATCCACAGAGAAAAGGACAGTACAAGCAGAAAGATGAAAGAGAAGAAGGCAGGCGACGAGAAGAACTAGAGTGCTGGCTATGCCACAAAATAGGCCACACGAAAATAGAATATCTAGTAAGAAGTAAGATAGAGTGCTGGACGTGTCACAGAAGCGGACATATAAGTAGGAATTGTCCAGATAAACAAGTGCCAATATGTTTTGATTGTGGGAAAGAAGGCTATATAAGAAGGTTATGTCAAAAAATACGGTGTAAAAGATGCAACAGAAATGGTATATTTATTAATTTATATTAGAATAAATTATTTGTTAATTTATACTTTATCTTTTACTGGTACCTATTGTTTAAACAGTTGTACCCTGTGCCTTGTTGTTTCATTGTACTATCAGCAAAATTTGAATTTAAAGTTGTTTCAATGAGATGTTTTCTGATTTATTTACCTCTCAAAAAATTTCTAATAATAAATCAAAATTCATCTCAACTTTTGCGATAGAAATTACCAAATTAATAATTTTTCTCCAATTTGTAAACAATGATCAAATTTTTACAAATTAAATTAAATCGAATTTTTTAACCAATTATTTTACTTTTTATTAAATGAATTTTTCAATAAATCAATAAAATATATGGTAAATTTTATTGATTAGAATAATAATAGAAAAAAATAGTTGACAGTTGTGCATAATTATGGAAATCCGTGGATTTGAATGTCGACAAATAAGATTTAATTAATGAAATTTTAAATATTGGTAACGAAATAAATTGAAAATTTTTGATTAATTCAAAAATTTAAAAAAAATTAACACTAGTATAAAATGTTGATAGAGTACAGTCAACCCTCCTACAACGTGACGGATACGTTCTTAGGAAACGTCGCGTTGTAAGAGACATGAACTCTATAGATAAAAATGGGTTAGGTTTCAAGTATAAAAAACTGCATTTAAATTAATAAAATGAAACTTTAATAAGTTAATATTCAAGATTTTATTAGGAAGTCTTCAATAAAATTTTAATAAATTAATAAAATTTAACAAAATAATTCATGTTTTTAAAAATTAAGAACTAAATAAAAATTAAAATTTATAAAAATTAAAATATAAAAAGAAATGTTGATGCATATTATTTATTTATTTATCTTCTTTATCACAGCTAAGCGGATGCTACTTAATTCCTAATTTTTTCTTCTAATTGTTGACTCATTTAAATTAAAATATTTGGCAACATCAGCAACATCTCTTGATCTTTAAGCCTATCCAAAATTTGAATTTTGGTTTGAAGTGAAATAAATTTTCGGATTTTTTTTCATTCGGCATTTTGAATGGTATAATGATTTTTTCCTATAAATTTAAATTATATGTATAATAAATTTATAAATTTATTATATGTATGTACATATAATAAAATTTCTTTTCATCCTAAATTTACTTTAACTGCAAAATACACACACATTTCTGTATTTATACACTGATTTTTTTAAAACGTACATTTTTTTAAATCGCGTTGTAGGAAAAAAACTCGTGTTGTGAGAAAAATTTCCCTAATTTATAAATCGCGTTGTAGCGAAAACTCGTTGTAGAAGTGTATGGCTAATGAATGGCTAAAAATAGCACGTTTAACAGTCGATGAGCAAATGTTGTTTAAATTGAAAAGGTAAAGAAAATGATCCCACGCTTATAATGGTTTTACTGTAAATAAATATAGAATAAAATTAATTTGAATATCATTAAAAATGTTTCATTCTTCAGAGAAAATTTTAATCCAAATTTCGAGTATTTTACGATTTGATAAATGCTCAGATTGGAAAGAACGTCACAATAATGACAAATTAGCTGCCATCAGAAAAATGTGGGATAAATGGATTTATCTTTTACCGAAATACTATAATATTGAATATAGCAAAACTACTGACTGGTAGCTAGTTACCTTTCGTGGCCGATACCTTTTTCTCTAGCATTTCAAACAAATCTGCAAAATATAACATCAAATTCTGGTTATTGTGTGTAGGAACATACAACTAATTCGTAAAATATATTAATCGAATTCCACAAAGTATATTTGGCGCTTTGAAGTTTTTTCTATCAGAATACATTTCATTGAATGTGACTACTATTTCCAAGTTGCTAGGATATTCAATTGCGATGGTGCAGTCTCCATTATCAGAGGTAATTGTTGATTTGTCTTGACGTATCCATTGACTGAATGTTCTGTGATCCAACGAACAGTAGAAGTATCAGCAGCAGTTTTACAAAATTTATTATTTGTAATGCATATAGTAGCTTATCATTTATATATAACATTCAATGTTATACAGGGAAGCTACCTGGAAATTTACCTGAAAAGAACAAAGTAATCTGGCTACTGTTAGATCCAACTCAAGGAATGAAAGGGTACAAATTAACTTGTGGAAAAATTGTTGCAGAACAAAATAACGATTATTGGTACTTTATGAAAATGTAAACCACAAATTCCTACTGGTCTTCTTGAAACCAAAAACGTACTCTAAACTCATCAGTTTGCATTTAGAATTAATATGAATTTTTAAATTATGATTGAAATACTAGAGAAGTGATCCTTTACCAGTGCTCCTCAACCTTATCTTAGATCCTCCGCCCAAAATTTATATTCCTAAGTCTAGTTAATCTATTTTTATAATAAGATATTTTATTCAGTCCATATCAAAAATGCTTCTTCTTCGTTTTCTCCTTTTAAATGCAAAACAAGGTGGAGAGTTGAGTTTTTTATAATGTTATAGCTAGACAGAGCTCGACCTTCTTCTAATTGTTTGCCAGCAAAAATGAGTCTTTGTTGATCTTGAGGGACTCCTTCTTTATCTTGAATCTTTGCCTTTTATTCTATACTTGTAGCGACAATTTTTTTTTCTATTTTAAACCTTGTTTAATTTCACAATACCCCTTTTTATATTTCAGCAAAAAGTACTTGTTTGTCTAAAAATGGATAACTGTAAAACTAAACAATATATTTTAATGCAGTTAAAAGCATTTTCTAGCAGTTATGTTAATAATTTCCCCTATTACGTTCTCATCCCACTTTCGGGGAAAGTGCAGAGTAATTGACATTTTAAATAATTTCCTATCAAAATGAAAATTTACAATGAAAATTAAAGTCGAAGTTAATAATAATTAAATAGTAGTAATTGAGTAAAGCGTTCGATATCGACAGCGTTAAGTATTTGCATATCAGTCTAAAAATACATAGGTTTACATTGCAACTTTGCAAAAACCAGTGTATGATTACTTCACTTTACCTTAATTCGAAATGACGAAAATAAATATTTAATCGTTAAATAATATATTATTTACTTATATCGTTATAAACGTAGATCAATGAGTAGTGGGCCTTTTCAAGTAATCTCTGACCCCAAAAATTAAGCTCGTATTGATCCACGTAAAAATTATATGAATGGAATACAAATTAAAATAGAACTTTTTTGTTATATTTAAATATTTTCACTAAATAAAAAATTTGAAATTTTCACTATGCTTATCGGGCACAAATGGGACGGTTGAATGAGTATTTTCAGTGTCAGCTTTAAGTATAGGCGACAAAGGCGGCATTATTTTAAGGTGCGGGAAAATTATGAAAAATTTAAATTTAAAAATATTTTTCATGTTATGAAAATTAGTTTTTGTGCTTCTTGCTACTAATATCACTTTTTATATAGCACAAAATTGTGGTAACAGATTACCCAAGCTGATTACCCGCCTAGAACGCCATTATTGTCTAAAGCCGGGACTGAGTATTTTTAATTATTAATTATTGCAGGAAAAGTGCAAATCGAGATCAGTTGTGACTTCAGTGAAGGTGAATCTTCAGTATACACGTGAAGACTTTTGAAATGTTTTAAGAGAAAATGATACATTATTGAAAAATTCATTTAAATGGACATTCATTTTGATAGGACCTGCGTTTAAAAAAGTCGATACCTAGTCAGACTCGACATAGGACCGCAAAGGGTTAATAGTATTCATCTAGAGTTTAATATAGCGATTGTTGATGATAAGTTGTATATCCACGGTGTCCAAAATGACACTCATGAGACTCGTGTCTTTTCTTAAATTATATATATAACTGTCATAAGATCAGTGATTTCTTGTATGTAACTAAGGCTCGAACTGTGAAAACTCGGGCCACTTCCAGTATATATAATAGTGGAAACATAAGAAATGTAACAATGTGTAATAATTTTATTGGGTGTATATAAATTTGAAATATGAGTGGTAAAATGTCTTCCATGTCATCAAATATTGAAGTACCCAAAAAATTTTTGAGAGCTCATAAAGGCATCATGCTGTAAAATATTAGAATTCATTTTCTCTCACTAACGTTCTTATATCGTCTTGAACTATAAATTTTTCTGAAAACATACAATAAATACAAAAAATCTGTCAAGAGTTCACTTGTTGAAATAACCTTATTTGAAAGATTTGTTGTCATTAGTTGATAAAATTCAAGCACCGATTCATTAGATAAATATTTGCCAGACTTCCATGTTTGGACTTCAATTCCGATCTGTGAACCGGACGATTGTGCAATGAAATGATTACCAGATTACAATTTCGACTTCAATCAAGCATTCTTAAAGAATCAGTTCAAACAGAAAATTTGTAGTTTGCCATGTCAAAAAAATTTTCTGATTTTATCATTTTTAGTAATAAATTGATTACAAAAATAAGAAAATATTGAAATCGTTTCCTAATTAAGTCAAATTAATTTTCATTTTGTTGTGTGCATAAAAAACAAATCGACACACAAACAAACCGCAAAACAATAATAACGAATCCGACAAAAGATAAGACGTAATTCTGACAGGTTTGCACACATTCTCGACTTTTACACACACTCTTGTATGTTACGTTGATTGTGTGTTACATCAGTTTATAGATTACAGATCAGATAAAATTATTACAAGTAATGAACATGATCATTTGAATTTTTTTTCAAATTTATTAATTTTATTATTCAAACGATCATCGGGTTGATTTTGCTAAAATTATTTTTGTTTTGATCGTTGATCTTTTGGATTATTTTTGATTTAATTATGCACAAGAAAACTTTAAACTTATTTCCAATAATCAGACTTTCAGATAGAATTACGTTGCGTGAATTGTGGAATGGAGATGAAATTCCATATGCTTTAAAGGTAAGTATTTTTTAATAAAAATTAATTACATAAAAGTGTTAAATTAAATTTTAAAGTTATCACAACATTTTTTAATGTGATATTCAATGAGAATGATATTCACTTTAAGAAACTTTATTTTATTCAGTAAGTCACCCGGAAACCAAAACAGTTTGAATTTTTTGTCAGTTTTTTTGACCTTTTGATACAAACTTTAAAAATGAGAATTTTTCTAGATGTTTGATTGGAATAGTAAACGCTTGTCATTTTGAAAATTGCCAAGTTTTAAAACAGTTCAAATTTTGAAAATGTTCTAGCGCATCTTGTTAATTTTAAATAAAATTGAATTAAATTTAGCTAGTCCTATGTAATTTGAATTAATAAAAAATAATAATCTAAAAGTACAGTATATTATGTAATATAGCAGGTTAATATTTAATTATGAGCTTCGTGCATTTAAAAAAATTTGGGGCCTAAATATGTTGTAGAATATCTAGTAAAAATATTTTTCAGCAAGAAATTTTTTTGAACAATTCCTTGACTTTTAGAGCCAATTTTCCGCAAAACCGTTTAAAATTGACCTTCATAAAAATTGTAATATACAAATGGTTAACCTTTCACATCAAGCGAATTGGATAAATTCAAGTGTTTCATTTTTTAAATAAAGTCCGTATTCTTTACGGATGAATTTTTAATTTCAGTAATTACAAAAAAATTTTAATTTTTAAATTAATACTTAAGAAATTTTATTATGAGTGTGTTGGGATTTATTTTCCAATTTGAAAATTTAATAAAAATTTTACATTTATCTTTGTAATAGTTTTATTAGTGAATATAAAATATCTATAAGATTTATGATTGAGGACCTGAAGAGGTTAAAAGGCTGTTCAGAATTTGATTTATTTAATTTTTATCATATTTGTCGTCTTCGATAAATTTATGAAATCTTTGATTATTATCTTACAGCTTTTTTCTCATGCACGTAATGGAGTGAGTCGCCATGAGGTTGAAATCTGAAAGCCAAATGAGTGCTTTAGTCAGTAAGATTTCTTGAATGTGAGCATTAATTTTTCAATACAGCTAACAATTTTGAAAACAAATTTATCTCGTAAAATATGAAAAGAGAGTTTCTAAAACCTAAATTTTATTAATAACTAGGTGACCATTAAACATATGAGTTTTTTTATCTTGATCTTTTAATGTATGTAATAGTATTTGTACGTATGTGGTTACCGAATTTTCTAAATTTCTTATGAATCGTCATGCTTAATAAAATTAGAAAAATAACAGCAGGAAAATAAGATTTAAAAATATAATAATTTATTTGTTTCATTTATTATTATTTTGACAAAAGATAATGATTTTTTATTCTAATCAACACAAATTTTCGGCTTTGCCTTTATCAAGTTTTATTGTGTAGAATTTAAATTTTTGAACTTTTGTCAGAATAAAATAAATGAAATATCATTAAAAAACGAAAATAGATCAAATTGACATAAACATTAATATATTTGCATATTTATTACATATTTTATTTTTCTACTCAATATTTGTAATATTTATTATAAAAAAGAGTTATTGTTATGAATGAATGTTTTGTTTGGAGATTTATATTCAGAATCATGTTTTTGAATAAATAATAAAATTATCGAAACGGTTTGTCAATGATATTTTATTTATTTTCATTTTGAAAAAAAGATGAGAATTTTGATTTTACGCAATACAAATTTTTGATCTTTTATCACAATGAAAATAAGTGGAATATTATCAAAAAAAAGAAAACTGACCAAAAGTGACAAAAAAATAAAAATTGTACTGATATTTTGTCAATGTTCATAGATCAATTGTTTATTTATTTACTATGAATTTTCGGCAGTCTTTGTCAAGTGTGAATAGAAAAGGTGGTGCCAAATTTAGAGTTTAACAAATAAAAAATATTGATCTAAAGTCCTAAAAAATCCTAAAAAACGAAATTTAAAATGATTCCAGTAGATCAATTGCGATAAGAATAAAAGATTTTACTATTTGTTTGTCAGAACATAGATAATATTAAATGATGGATGATTTTAATAGCTATTCTTTCACATGGAAGTGTATTTAATTTTATTTTGAAGACAACATTCGTTCTTTTACAGATGGCTATTTAAATTGAGTGCAATCTATAGTAATTTTTTGCATATTAGAAAACATGAAATTTCGATGTCAACAGATTGGAGTATAGAAATTATTATTTGAATAAATTATATTAATTTTTCATACAATTTTTGACAAAGTATACTTTATATACACTTCTTAACATTTTAATCAAATCCTATCTGAAAATGAGAGATGATTGCATCATTAATTGATCAAATGTATAACCAACTAGTATAGTTGAAACCCTATCAATTTTCAAAAATTGTTCAAAATTTAGTATTTTTTTATTATTGGGTATATATTTCAGAGCAGTTTAGCATTTATATATTGCCATCATCTCAAGACTGTGAATGTTTTCAGAAGAAACGGAAACGAGATTGCTCATGGAAGTCTTTTAAATTGTTTGAAAAAGAACATGAACAGTCAACCTCTGTTGTCATTATCTATGATTTATGATGTTTGTTCAGCAGTAAAAGTAAATGATGACCAATTTAATAAGAATCTTTTAAATTTATATATAAAAGGCTTATGTTAGAGACATACCAAATGGATTGATGGTGAAGAAGCTGAAAAATGAATGGCTAAAAATAGCACGTTTAACAGACGAGGAGCAAATGTTGTTTAAATTGAAAAGGTAAAGAAAATGATCCCACGCTTATAATGATATCATTTGTAGTATTATACAGAAATTACCACAAGCCAATAGGAATTTATTATTCCATTTCCTTGTAATTAGCGGGGGCATTATAGAAAATCAAAAAGAAAATTCCATGTCCAGTAAATCTTTGAGCATTGTTTTTTTGCCTTGTTTTTTTGAGAAAGTTTTTGATATGAAAAATGTGAAGGTTCTCTCGATTTTTGTGGACTTGTTGGATGTCATGATTAATCACGCAAAGATTTTAATGGAACCCCATCAGTATGTAAATATTCAGAAGTGTCTCATTGAAATCGGTAACTCTTTGGTGATTCAATATCTTCATGATGATGAAAAGTCATTGGGTAATATAAATGTTTATATATTGACTTTTATTTTATTAACTTTAAAAATAAATATTGGGGAAATTATATATATATATATATATATATATATATTTCTTGTATTTTAAACAAGAAAATTAAGCAACCCTTACCAGACCAACTAACTGCAATTTGTTGTAACAATCTTTTAAAATTAAATTATTCTATTGAACTTTAATGGAGCATTTTCATACAAGCCATATTTTTATGTTGGAAAGGCTAATTAGAAAATACATCATTAAGCTTGATTTTTATATTTGTACCTCTAATTGTCCCATGTGACTTCAATTTTTATTTAATCACCTTATATGATAATATTAATTTCTTTTAATTTATTATGAAGACAAATAAAAAAGTAATCATAAAGGACAAAATAAAAGTTGTACCAACAAGCACATTCAATTTACTTCACTGTCATTTTGTGATCAGTACTAAAACTTATCACAATTGCCTCCAGAAATTTTTCAACAGATTGTACATCTTCAGGATATTTTTTTGTATTAATATGATTTATAGTTGGCGTGTTTAACGGAAATGAATTTTTTAATGAGTCAAAGTCATATTTTTCATAACATGAGTTACTCTAAAAATGTTATACGCTTTAACATAAGTTCAAAAAATGGTAATCATATATTTTATACAAATTTCATAATAAATATAGTTCACATTAATTCTTTTATACTATAGATTAAATCTGCACAAATACGGTCCGTAAACATTCTCTAGAAAACTCCTAAAAAAATAACAAGAAATTGATATATTTAAAAATAAATTTAATCTATATTGCATATGACACCAATGTGTAATAGGCCTATAGCAGATTCAATAATAGCCTATTCAACTATTTTCCTTCAAATTTTTGAAATGTTTGGCCCATGACACTTTCTATTTAACAGATTGATTTACAATCTAAAAGAATGTAGATAGGTGAAATCGTAATTAATCAATAAAAAATTAATTAACCAAGTTAAAAAATTTGAATTAAATGTTAAATGAAAAATTTTAATTTTTTCATCAAACATACAAAATGCTCATCATCACACAAATAATTTAATCTGTTGAAGACTTAATGATACATATATCCGTCATCTCTAAATTAAATGGCTAGCATTCACGACTTTATTTCTTCCTACAAATCGTTACTATTCTTCCTGTTTTTGACGAATAAGTTCGCTTGAGTGCAATTGCCGCCAAAACAAATCTATGATGAATAATGAAACTTTATCTAAATCAAAGTATTTTTTAAAAATTATTAAAGTACTTATGTCGTATAAATACGGTGGTAGCAAAATCGACGAGCCAGCACCAATGGTACATTTTGCAAAATAACAAAGCGCTCAATAGTTTAATAAATAAATTTTAAAATATTAGAAGGTTCTTACTTTATGACGGAATTTTATTGAACACCAATAAAAAATAGAATTTCGAAAACATTTCATCAAACATTTCATTTCACGTCACATGAACCAATGTTTATTAATTAGCAAGTTGTAAATATAACCATTCTATGTTTGTTGACGACTTATGTGTGGAAAATAGCTTATTTATATTTTTTATGTACCATTTTTAGTGTTGTGTTTTTGATGACAATATAATGTATTTTCATTATATAATTATATTTGTAACGAATTATTTCTATTATTATTTAGTTTATACAGAGTTATCTTTAATGTTGACCAACTAATAATAATTAATATTATTAAGAAATTAAATATATTACCCAAATTAAAATCAACAGAGTTTCGACTATCCAGAGTGGTACGGAGAAAAATTATTCAAATATAACTCCAATATAATAGAGTCTAAATTTGGTACTTTTTAGAAAATGTAATCAAAACATATTAATATCAGATTGCATCAACTGTGATAAATTGCAAATAATAATTACATTAAAAATTATATAATATTGTCTTACATACTTTCTATGTTTTTTATTTATTAAAGTAAATTATTAAATTAATTTTCTTTTAATTATGGTAAAAATGAAAATTGTTTAAGTACTTATATATACTTACGAACTATTCAAATTGTTCTTTGAATTAATTAATTTATTTTCAAATCAATGGTTTAGTCAGTGCCAATCACGAATTGGAGTATATTATTTAAAGACTTACAAATCAAAAAATGTGATTTAAAGTATTGATTGTTTTTAAAAAATGCATATTCATTATGAATTTAATTATGTAACTATATATTATCTTTTACACCTAAATTATTCGTGATTCATTTATTACATTGTCGCATTTTATCGCATTGTCGCATTTATCGCATTGTTAAATAGTTTTAATTTTTCAGAAGATAACAAACGAAATCAATTTGCATCTCAGGATTCTGGATTGAATTCAACAAGGTAGAAATTAAACGTTAATTAAAATATTATAATTTTGTTATTTTAGTTATATCGATGATAAAGTCAGCCAAAGTCTTAGTAATAGTAGCCAAGCTCAAGCAAATTATAAAGGACATGGAAATAGTATTGAAGATTTACTAAATGATTCAGATCTCTCAAATATAACATCTTCTGATTTATTAGATGACAGCCTATTAAATAGATCAGATTCTATTACTTCCACCTCCTCAAAATTCTCTAGTAGTGATCAAGATGACGATCACCATAGATGTATTCAATCACATCACAGTGGAAATAAGAGTTGCATTGGTACCCATGTACACAGTTTAAAGGAATGTCATCCAGCTTTCGATACTCAACACTCGTGCCATCACAAATGGGATATTGTAACAAGCAACACACAAGCCTACATATCAGTTTACGGGAATTTGAAATTTGATATGGAATTTTGCAACAAACGAACTTGCTCACGTGAAATGGTCAATGAAAATGAACCGGTAACAAAACCAGCTGATAATCTCAAACGAAGAAAGCCATTACTAAAACGATCGACAGTCGTAATCTTGCCTTTGGAACGGAAAGACACATCATTGTATTCGAGCAGCTCAACCATGACGATCGTGCCGAATAATATATTGATGGACCAGCGATCACCAGGCCAATCACCGGTCGGATCGATTCCGTCATCGCGCTCATCGATTAATTCTGATCTATCCAATCCGAATCTCACCGCTCTCAAATATCGACCAAAACGGCATCCCCCTGTTAACCGTACGAGATTTACGGTTCCGATAAGGTCGATTGACCCGGCAGACCGGGAGAATTGGCTTGACTTGTCAAACCGATCTGATCGAGAAGAAATATTATCTCACCAGTTAGACGCATTCTCTCCACATTTTGAGAAATAAACATTTGTTTAATAAACCAATGAGTTTTTCCATTAGATTTTCCAATATTTTTTATGGTGGAGCATTTTGTATTGATATTTTTTCCTTTAGAGTTTCTCTATGAGTTCAGGTACAATATTTATGAAATGTTATCTGAATATTTTTATAAGGGGGCTTTTCGTGAATCATTTATTATTGTCACTTGATTGGTCCCTTCCGGAGTGCTTAAGGGTCACCAGTACTTGCGGCAAATGATTTATTTTATTCAGTTATGAGCAAACTTCGGCTTGCAACCAATTTGCTACAAATCTCTAAAAATGTGAAAAATCGAGTTACAGAATGTTTAAAAATCTATTTGTGGAAAAGTTCTTGAATATCAGAAATACCACTAAAATATATTGATTTGGTAGCACAATTTTAACTGAAGCATTTTTCATTTAACGAAGTAGTTTAGAAGCCTATCGATAATTTAGAAATGCTACTCATTTTTCTATGTTAAAAAATCATAATTTTCTTAGCGATTTGCTGACAATTTTTTATACAGACCCATTTTCAGCCAAAAATACATTTTTTATAAAATTTGACAATATAACATGTATTCCTTTGTAAATTTCTGGTTTTGCCCTTTATTATTGCACATCATTACTTTCTATCTCAGGTAGTCATATTTTCTTTCCTTGATGTCTGAATAATAACAGCATATGATTAACAAAGACATTAAAAGTAAATTTTTCTAAAGAATTTTAAAATAAATTTTTCCAAAATAAAAATTTCAAAAAATATTATATATTTAAAAAAATACTTTGTTGGTACTTAGGGTGTATTTTTATCATCATTTCCTCCTTAACTGCCTTCTTGATTATTATCTTTATCTACCATCCATATACTCATGGAAACTACCATGTTGGTACTGTGCATAGTGGCCGAAAATAAATGACCAGGTTAGTTTCATTGCCAGAACTACTTCTCATTGCATTTTCACTTTCGGATTCCTAGCTGTCGATAGAATGGCTTACGCTGCTTAGCTCACAAATTGTATTTACTTACTGCTTTAACCCTTTAGTCATACCCAATCATATGTTTTAACATAACATTGACGCATTATCATTTTCAAAAATCAAAGTCCCAGCTTAAAGTCGTCCAGCTTACTTCGTTCCTCGTTGGCATTACTCCAGGTTTCTCCTCTGGGATACAGGTTCTGTAGGATTTGCTTTTTCAGTCTCCTCCTTCGTCTCATGCGTCACCCTTTACACGGTTATATTCCTTTGCGGATTCCCAACGGAATTATGGTTGGTACTACATCATTTTGCCGCGGAGCATCCGGGATTTATTTGATGAGTATCACGTTACAAGTCTCTACTATCTTCAAGTTCGAAATGAGACACTTTAGCTCGTTTTCAGTAAACACTGCCACGAGGGCCCTACTTTGCTCGCCGATTAGCAACCGTTGCACTCTATTCTTCGTGACGAGTCTATCTCGAGTTTTTTCAGACTAAATACTTTCTGTTGTGGGACGTGAACTTACTGGGGAGTGAACCAGATAGCCTGAGTCTTCTTGAGTTCAGTCTGGATATTTCTGATTTGATCCTTTAATTTGGTATCATGCGTTCAGTTTAAATCTCTTTGATGGACCTGCCATTATAACCAAAAATAAGCAAAAATAAATAAAATCCCATCCGTCATTCCTTCTCATTCTCGATAACTTACCCTGCTTAACAGCCAAAATTATGCCCTATGGGAGACGTTATTGATTTCATAGGTGTTAAGCGAGTGAAGGGATATTGATCTATAAATGATCAAATAAACAAAATAAATTAATTTTTCCAGAAATGATCCTTGCTTAGAGAGTTTTAATTAATGAAAGGTGACAGTTAATGTGCATTTCACGCTACGCGCACTTTATCTTATTTTTATTGGTTTCCATTCCCTTCAAGGTGTGTCGTGTGTAAAGACGCGGTATCAGAAAATTTATTTATCTGCAAGGCTCATCACTCCAACTGGCAGTAGTAGTAATATAAAAAAATGATTAAGTTATAGTAGAGGAACACACAAACTTACATGCGTGTAAAAACTTAAAAGTTTTTATATAGAAATTGAGAAAGTGGCAGAATAATAATTTTACATATAAACACAGCACACATTGTAAGGACATGAACTAATTAGTAATTTGAATAAAGTTTTTATTGTAAACGACATTGAAAGCGATCATGGAAATATTTGCTCCAGCAGTCAATGTTCACAGGAAAGCATAGACTCTTGATCTGGCAATTGTACTGAGATTGTTGATGAACTTGCATTTGGGCATGTAGACTCCAGTAACGTGCGATGTGAAAGTATTGGAATCTTTATTTGGAATAACTTTGTTCATTAACTCCTTTTGAATGAAGACGGATGGGTCAGTCCGGTTCTCGTAACAAACTTTATCAGGAGAATCACTAGAATCGCGAATTAGTAATCTGAGGAAATTTTCTTTGATGGAATAGAAGGTGTTCATGATCAAGCTCATCAACAGACATATCACAGCTAGGAAAACAAAGGCTTCAGATTCTTGAATGTTTGACATATTTTCTTTTTTGGTTTTGATGAGAGGTGTTGGGTTAGAACTGATTTCTAATCCAAAGTTAGGAATGGGACGAAATGTGTCAGTACACAACACGCATACCCAGCATTAAGTTTACTTAAATAAAATTATATAAAACACCAAGTAAACAATGGTAATAAAGAGATAATATACTCAAAAATAAAACATCTGAATTAAAAATAAAATAAAACACGAGCAAGAAGTATTACACAAAAACTTACTCAAACATAACCGAAAGATATAAACAACAAAAACAAATTCGAATAAAGCGATTAGTAAAAATTAAAAAAGAAAATTAAAGAAAATCTCCATAAAATCTTACGTAAAGAAAATTATATCAAAATTTTGATTAAAAATCCAGAACAATTCATAAAAATGGCGAAATCCATCATGACTGCCAAACGACCAAATAAAATTTATAAAAAATAAATATTTTAGTTTGAAATATAAAATTTTTAGAAAAGAAATCATAAAAATCAATGTAAAAATAAGAAATAGATTAAATGTAGCATGGAATGTTATGGAAATGCCGAAATCCATCATGGAGGCAAATTTAATAAAAAATATTTCAAAAATAAAATTTCAAAAATAAAAACAAAAATTCTTACTGAAAAATCGCCATCAAAATCGATAAAAATTAAAAATCGAATGTTCGAGAATTAAAATAATTCGAATTTGTTTTACTGCATCAATACACGCATGTATACTTACACGTCAAACAGAGGCTATATAAATTAACACATTTCGTCACTTTTCTATGCTTACTGGTTAATTATCGGTTCTCGCGTCTGTGTGCGCTTTCTTACGTTTTTGTTTTTGATTTGTGTGCGCACACAAACGCGGACAACTGTGTCGAATTATTAGTCAGGTTTTGTGTTTTGTCGTGTCGATTTGGATTTGTATCGATTTTTGGATGGTTGGAGTTTTTCGAATTCTGGAAGTTTGGTAGAATTGTTGTTTAAATTTAAAAAAGGGTTTTTGTGAATTTGAATTTGCGCGAAGGTTAATAAAATTGATATTTGGATTTTGGTTCTTTAATGACTTCAATTAATAAAGATAATTACTATGATATTCAATGCATCAGGGACGTTCACATATCTCAGGATGGTAAATGTGTGACGTGCAATGATGGATTTATTGAAAGAATTATTCATGATAACTCAATGGAAAATGATGATGATGCCTTGAATGCTTTTCATATTAGTTGTGATAACTCAATGGAAAATGGAAGTACTACAAACGAAACTGATGGTTCCTTTTTTATGACTCCAAGAGATCCTGATAACAGAAATAGTGTTTTTGGCCAACTAATATCAAATTTATTTGGTGGATTGCTGCCGCTGGATTTTAGATCCGATTCATCTGATTACATATTTTTAGATCAAAGTTTCGACAATTTTGTAACGAGTATTATGAATCAAGTTGAACAGAGTGGTCCTCCACCAGCAAATGAGGCAGATATTGAGAAATTTCAAGTCCAGAAAATCATCGCAGCTAATGATACAGGTTCCATTTTGATTTTGATTTTGAGATTTTCTGGGATTGTAAGTAAGGACGATTTAATTGTGAATTATAAATTATTGAAACGTTGTTTTCATTATTTCTATTTGATTATAGAGGTGTAGGTTTGAGTGAGATCGTCGGTTATCATTGATTTTGGAGCGAGATCCAAGTCAACCCTGCACCTATGCACTTTATCATTGATGAATGCATAGTTCACAATGATTACGGGTCCACAACCTTATATGCATTAAAATGATTTCAACTGCCAGAGGTCGCCACGAACAAATAGTGTTTAACCAGAAGTAGGGCGTATAAATCCATCTTGGTAGTCGGCATAGTCACAGGGACTATGTGGACTAAGTAATTATGGGAAACTAATTGTGGATACATATTACAATAGGGCCTATCGTACCGTACTCAGTGTAGTCGGGAAAGTAGGTAAATTTTAATTAAATCGATCTTTTCGTTAACTTACATATCTAGAATAACACTTAAATTATACTATTTTGCACACAACATTAGGAACTGATAAACGGGAAATATCCCCTGACTGAAATTTCACACAATACAACATGTTAGTGTAGCTGGTAATTTCTAAACGAATCCCTCTTAAACGATAAAGTCAAAGTGAACCTAAGAAACTAATTAACTCTAAATAACAGGGAGATCCCTGTGCAAAAATTTTTAAGGCAATTAAAGACTTAAAAATTTTGAACTATTTCCTGTCAGAATATTGCAACCTAAACTTCATGCGATGAGTAGGACCTAAGATGATATAATCTCAATCGCACTGGTAAGCGAACTAATATCTATAGATGCCCACAAAATAACCTATTTTGATGCAAACTAAATTTCTCTATCGTAGATGGTTCTGGTATGCGCAAAATTCCCGTCAACATATTGACAAAGTTTCTTTATCTATAAACTACTAATATTATATCTATAACTTATAAATTCGGGCAACATCTTCACATTATTCTACACTAAGTTGAATAGCTATAAAAAGTAAATTGTCGACACAAATGTTATGTAATTACAATATATAGATTCATAACAAAAAAAATTTCCATTGAAAGTTCTTTTCATTCGACTCAAAAGTTGTTGAAATGATATTTTACAGGCATAAATTTTCTCTAGATATGATGTAGGGATCCACAAAATCGATCTACCGTAAAAGTGTTCTCCATCATAACTAAAACAAGGCTACATGGATAACTTGCAAGCATAAATATTATTTCAACATAAAGCATAAATCAAAACCAAGGAAAATATAGACTTTCAAGTACAACTGAGGTGTAGCAATAACAAACACCTTATGATTATATATATAAATTATATATACTAGATTCTCTTAAGTATGTATTTTAATTTTCTAAGAAAATTTTTATTTTTTCCCCTCAAGTTGCATAATAGTCAAAATCAGGGCTGGGGAACCTTTTCATTTCAAAGGGCCACATTCCTTATCTGATTTAACATAAGGCCGCAGTAAATAAAACGTTAACCGCCCCCCCCCCCCTATAAACTATTTATTTTAATTCACATTATAAATTAGCCAAAACGCAATTTAAAATAATCTTTTATGAAAAAAATATATATTTACAAATCTAATTTATTATATTGTATATTGTTAAAAAAATGTTATACATACATAAAACATAATACATATATACATTGTACATCATTAAAAATATTTGTTAATGTTTCATCTTATCAACTTTTAATGGCTTATTTGCTTCTGCTTTTTGTTAGAAAGCATTTGAATATTCGGTTCAAGCATAGTTCGCAGTATCAGTTGGTCTTCTAAATGTTGATCAGTTATTTGAGTTCGTAATTTGGACTTTATTTGCGTTAAATAAGAAAATGATGATTCACAGCAGTAAGTTGTTGAGAAGCAAGAAAGCATTTTTCTGGCATGTTGTCGAAGACGTGGATATTCTAAAGCAGTTTTCCAAATTTCAATTGGGTCTTTTTTTAGTATTAAACAATGATTTTAAAATATCATCAACAGAGAGTTCAATTAATTCCATCTGTAGATATATAGGTGCCTCGTTGATTTCAACTAGGTGAGGCTGAAACGCCAATCTCATTGCTGTTTCATTTTTTTCAAAATCGGTAAACCTTTCATATGCATCATAAACATTTTTTCTCGATCGCGTAAAGTGAAACCACGCAAAAAATTACCAAAAAATAAAAAAATCGGTATTACTCAAAAGGCCGCAGGTTCCCCACCTCTGGTCAAAATCAATGTTAAAAATACTAATCTAAAATACATACATGTATAATAAACTCATAAAACTATAATTTATAAAATTTTCCTAAATAGCCAAAGCACATGTTCAAAGTAATATTCTAAACTATAATTGCATAATTTGAACTTATAAAAGTATAATTTGTAATCTTTCATTAGTATCCCCCTAAGTTATATCATAATCAAAAGGGGCTTATGTTAATAATATAAAGCATATATAAGCATATTAAACTTATAAAAGTATAATTTACCTTTTTTCATAGGTGCCTCCCTTAAGTAATATGATAGCTCAAATTAATTTTAAGAGTGCTGATTTAAATTACCTATAAATTGAAAATAAATCCATAAAATTATAAATTATTAAATTTTCTCTAACAACCCTCTGTTGGGTTTTGGATTATTTCAAGTCGGTTCTCTCTGACTCCTAGTGTTCTTTAAATCAAAACAATGAACGACCCAACGTATATTGAAACAACAGGTTCACAATTTATTACCACGCTACAATTACTAATCAAAGTTTTATACGATTCTCCGCTCGGCGTTGATGCTTTGCAAACAAATAATATTCACCTTTTAATCCTTTAGATTCTCTTGACTCTCGTTTTCCTCGGTTTCTGTTTGGTTTGATTCCTTTTCACCTTTCCGTATTCTTAATTTTATTTCTTCTTTTCCCTACTTTCCCTAATTCGTTTACCAACTTTTCCTACAGTCTGATTCTTCGAACCCTAGCTGAGGCAAAATGCCAATTTCTCTGATTTTCCATTTGCTTATATACTCCTCGAAATCAGGATGACAAATGGTTATTGCCGAGCCAATCTTTCGTTTGACATTTGCTCTTACGTATTTGCTTCGGCTGTCACCCATAATGGTCCAACGAATCCAGATAATTAATGGCCCTACCGGTCTTCCTACGCGCGCTATCTTCTCTTTACTATTTTCCCATTAATCGTTGTGTCAAGCTAATGGGCCCAAATCTTCCTTTTGTTTGCTTTTCTTCTTGTTTACCCAGCTCGGGTTTCCTTTATCTCTCGGGTTCTCCATTGGCTCGGGTTTCCCATTAGCTCGGGTTTTCCATTAGCCAATTAATTAATTAACGTTTTCTGTTTTCATACATTTGAATGTTTTTCGACCCTTCCTAACCATTTTCTGATAAATCCCTAACCATCATCTTGTTGACCATTAGCTAATCTATACCTGTCCCAGTAGTGGATATAAGACTCACACCCGCACACCTACCATGACCCAAAGAACTACCAATACCCTTAGTTTATAGTAAAAAAGAGTTAAAAGTGTAACAATTTGAGGTTTTTTTACTATAAAATAAGAGATTGGAAGACACTTTATCAGAGGGGGTGGGTGCATGTGGGTCATATATCCACTACTTGTCCCGTTTTTCCCATTCGATTTCGATGATTTTTCCATTTATTGATTTTTCTCGGATTTCCGGATTCTTGCCTTTCGTAATTGCTTTTGGCATTTTCTAATACTGTTTCCATCACACTTTCCTTTACTATTGATTCTGTGCGCGATCCCGCTTTTATTTGTCTTTTTTCTTCGCTTACTTTCTATTTGAATTATTATCCTGAATTTTATTTAAATTTTTAATTTTAATTTACAGACCTCAACACCTCCTAAGTTACCGAATAGTCGAAAACAATATTTATAGTAATAAATTAACTTATATATGTACAGATACCAAATTTATAAAACTATAATTTATAATTTTTCCATAAATAACTTTCCCTTAAATCATTTTAGACTATTATATATATATATATATATATATATATATGTCGTAGGCAAATGGTCAAATAGCTTTAGCCATTATTTCATTTCCATTTGACTAGGAAAATAGCATTTGCCCAGGCAAAAGCCATTTGGCTAAATCTTTGTTGGCCAAATAATTCTAATGTTATTAATTTCGAGGTTATAAAGATATGAAGAAAAAAATTGAAATAACCACTATAATGCATTATTAAACCATAATAATTAACTTTTTTCAAAGTACTTACCTCTATGTTTTTTATAATAAAAAACATAAAATTTAAAATTTAAGAACATAACATTTGCCTAGCCAAATGTTATTTTCCTAAAATTACCATTTGCCTACGACACACACACATATATATATATATATATATACCGTATTTTAGCGGATATAGCGCGCCCCCGCGTATAACGCGTATCCCTGTATACCGCGCGGATTTTATTGTATGTGTAAATACAAATTTGTATAACGCGCCCTGGCCTATAGCGCGCACCTATCTGATGCTGGTAAATTTCCAAAAATGCGGTTTAGTATACTTATTAATTATTCTCCATAAATTTTGTTTGTAAAATAATTCATAATCTCAATATTAAACAGCGTTACATTCCGTGTTTGTTTATTGTTGCTGTTTGCATCACGTATTATTAATCACGAGACTCCACGACAAAACAAGCCGAGTCATAAATTTAAAGTTCAGCGATGTAACAAACCACGTGTGAAATTCGTTTAATTTTATTGGCTGGGTTGTCGGCGTGTGATGACGTCGTCAGCCTGATAAATTGCCACGTGGTTAGATCCGTTTAAAACTATTGGTCTTACTCCAACGGCTGACAAAATAAAACAACGAATTCTCTGTTCTCATAGCACAATATAAACTCATGATATTTTAAAACCCATCATAAATTATTCGATATGCCTAAAAGAAAGTCTTACACAGCTGATTTTAAGCTTCAGGTGATTAAGTATGCGAAGGAGAAGGGAAATAGAGCGGCGGGTCGGGAGTTTGGTGTTGGTGAGACGTCGGTTCGAGAGTGGAGGAAGGAAGAGACAGAGCTGGAAAGTATGAATCCGAGAAAAAGAGCAAGGCGTGGCGGCAAGGCGAGATGGCCACATCTGGAGGCGAATTTGGTGAAGTGGATTTTGGCTCAGAGAGAGAATAATCGAGCTGTATCGACGGTGGCAATTAAGGCAAAAGCAAGATTGTTGGCCGTTGAAATGAAATTAGATGATTTCAAAGGTGGCTCGTACAATTGGGTTTACAAATTTATGCGGCGCAATAATTTGTCGATGCGTGCTCGAACAACAGTCGGCCAGCGACTTCCGGATGATTGGGGAAAGAAGTTGGATGATTTCAGAGAATTTGTTCATAAGGAAATCAGCCAACACGATCTCTCACCAAATGACGTCATCAACATGGACGAAGTGCCCATGGTCTTTGATATCCCTCCAACGCGATCAGTTGCTGAAGTCGGGGTTAAGACGGTCGCTGTTGCTACGACAGGACATGAAAGAACTTCGTTTACCGTCGTCTTAGCCTGCACCGCTGGAGGCCAGAAACTCAAGCCAATGCTTATCTTCAAACGTGCGACAATGCCACGTGAACAGCTTCCAAGTGGTGTTGTCGTTACATGCAATAAAAAGGGTTGGATGAACACGGACGTCATGGGGATCTGGACAGACAAATGCTTCCGCACCAGGCAAGGCGGATTTTTCAAAAAGAAATCTCTCCTTGTTTTTGATGCCATGACAGCTCACAAAGAGTCATCTGTTCAAAAGAAGATAAACGCAGCGGGCGCCTATATCGCCGTCATCCCGGGTGGCCTCACTTGCAAGCTTCAACCACTGGATGTCGCTGTAAATCGACCATTCAAGACGTTTGTTCGTGAGGAGTGGGACAAGTGGATTTCAACTGGGTCCCACACATACACACCAGCTGGTAGACAACGCCGTGCCACATACGTTGAAGTATGCAAGTGGGTCATAACTGCATGGGAGAAAGTGAAGGTGACAACAATCACAAATGGATTCAAGAAGTGTGGAATTATGCCCAGTAACGTTCCCGATGTTGGCGCCGATGACTCGACAGATGGAGAGGGAGACAGTGAAGCATCAAAAGCAGAAGGAAATGATGTGGCAATCGAAGAAGAGCGCCTACAGCGAGTCATGGACATGTTTCAGGCCAGTTCAGATGAAGAGAGCTTCGAAGGTTTCCAGGAGAGTGATGGCGAAGAAGAGCTTGAGGATGGCGGAGACTAAAGCAGCAACAAGTTACTGAAATGACATGTGGGATCAAAAATAAATAAAAAAACATCGAAGTTTTATTTATTATATCTATAAAAAAAATTTAATATAAGATAACGTGAACATTAAAATTTATAATTTCTTTATTTCTATTTGTTTTCCTGACGTGTCAATACGAACAATGCAACTCCGGCTGGCGCCATTCGATCCATATTAAACACAAACTCGGTATCTGAAACATTGCTACATAACAGAAATAAATAGCAAATTATTATTTAATATTATAAAAATAAAATAATTTGTTTAACTAAAAGTAAATCTGGTTGCAATCAAACGTAACATTAAAACCGATGGTAGGGGTACTGTCACATCATAAAAATATTTCCACTGGCAATGCCGCCACGTGTAAAATATAAATCATAAAGCGCGCACCCACAGATACCGCGCATGGGGGGTGCGCGGTTTGTAAAAATGCGTATAACGCGCGCGTTATATGCGCTAAAATACGGTATATATATATATATATATATATATATATATATATATATATATATATATATATATATATATATATATATGTTACGGTAAATGTACAATCTTGGGAAATGTACACTTTTACCGTAAAATGTGTACATTTCCCAAAAAGTTAGGTATAAGTGAACTGAATATAATGTATATGTATGATCTTGTTTGATATTTCCCCCCACTTAAAATTAAATTAAAATTAAATATATAAATATCCAATGTTTTAGTTAATTTATAAATAAGAGTATTTTGATATATCAATAAAGACCATATACTCCGAGTTTATCCGACAATATATTCTGTCCCCCTATGGGTATTGCTAGCAAGGGTACATGTTGCGACATGTTGAATGTGACCAGTACCCTTGCTAGCAATACCCATAGGGGGACAGAATATATTGTCGGATAAACTCGGAGTATATGGTCTTTATTGATATATCAAACAAGAACCGAAAATTCAATGTTTATTTCCCTTATTTGAAATTGTAAATGTTAGTTGAATGCACATTACCCAAATGAGGAGGCTAATGTGCACATTTACCGGAAAATGTGTACATTTGCCACAATATCTACTTTCACCGTAACATATATACTTAACTTATATTACCTTTAAAATCATAGTTGAAAATTTTTCATCAAAGACCCCCCATAAACCATACAGTCATCAACTACCACCTAAATATACTAAATTAGCTTAATTTCATAAAATTCCTAAAAACCTCAAAATTAATTAAAAATAATTTATAATACAAATTTTGACTAAAAGTAATATTTAAGAACTTGAATAATGATCTCATAATTATATAAAATCAAAACTCAATCATCTCAACTACTATTGCTGTTGGATTAGAATGTCCTTCCTTAGCTAAGCGAGACATTTCACTTATCAGTTGATCTCCAATTCTTGAGTGCATGATTTTAGGTTAACTTAGGCCAGTTCGGACAAAGGGGTTCAGAAAATCTTTGCAAATCGTCCTACTCGGAGGTCTGCGTCCATCATACGAAAAATTTAAAATGGAATATTGGAAAATTCTAAACATTAACAAATTATCGAATTAAAATTTGAAAAACGGCTCAGTTGCAAATGAGATGATGGGAATGGGTCGAAATACAAGAAAATGTGCAAAAACAGAAAATTGTTAACTAATTAACTAATTAATTAATTAAAGGAAACCCAAGTAAGTAAAAAGTAAACAAAGTGGATTCTGGAAAATCATTATCATGAGTAATGGGAAAATGGGTAAAAGATTACAGCAAGAGCGACGCACGGTGAAAAAATTAATTATTTCTTTCTATGGAGAAAAGATAAAAAGACCACGAGGCAAAGCTTCTCGAAAGGAGACGATCTAGTTAAAATACCATTAATCAAGGCTATTATTTCAACTATAAAGACGTTCAAATTCAGAAAAATCGGTATTTTGCCTTAGGTAGGGAAGAAGAACTCGATGGTAGTTGAAAAGGAAAAATTTAAAGATAAAGGATAGAACTAGCGGAAAAGGAAATAAAGGAATCAAGTTAAGTCAAAGGAGTTAATAAAAGAGGTGATTATTGTTGCAGAACGTGCAGAACCAGCGAGACCTATCAAATAGTCAGAATAGGCATTTTATTGCGATATTCGGAGTTTTGTAAATTGTAGTTTATACGAATTTGATTCCAAATATACGTAGACTGTTGTTTATCTAATTGTTTTTACAGAATTGTATTTTTCGAAAAATTATTGTAACTGAAACTTTGATGTTCAAGATCTGAGTTGTACAAATGTGTTATATGTAGCCCCAATAGCATTAGTTGCATTAGTTTTATAGTACACCACGCGAGTGGGAATTAAATTATATTCAACCAAAATTCATAATAAACCCAAAATAATTATTATTATTATTCTCATCACCAGTGAAATAAATAAATATAAATTCATTTAACTGCCATCAATAATTTAAATTAATAAATGAAATTGATATTTTTCATTAATTCTCTGGTTCATTTATTAACCAACTATGTGAAAGGAAACGAAACAAATAATATTACGTATATTTTTGATATTGGATTTTGCTCATTAGAATTTTTTGGTTTCCATGGAAAGGTTAGCATACCATTGCATGACATTCGGATATTCTATGATAGACTGCTGGAGAAATTCATATGCACTGTAGAAAACCGAGTTTATCATGATCAATTAGAAATTGTATCTTTTGGAAATTTAAATTCTTTTCTTTGTCAACATCGAAGTGATATATATTAATAGCCAATTAACGATGCATATTCTCTTTCAGGCGGTCCAATGAAAATGGAGAATATATTTATAATTAATTATGCGACCGTTTTGTGTCATGGGAATTATTCCAGGAATCTTGTTACTAATACAACAAATTTACTGTTGACCACAATGAATAGGATAGAATCATTCTCCAGCTTTAATCTACCAATAATAAATATGATTATAAATATAACGAAGAGCTATAAATTGATAAGCACGATGTATAGTGATCAGTTCCTTTCAAGGTTATTTTATTAATTTCAATTTTTATTTTTTTACCGTAGGGAATCAATAACAAGATATATATATATATATATATATATATATATATATATATATATATATATATATATATATATATATATATATATATATATATATATATATATATATATATATATATATATATATATATATATATATTAGGGTGGCCCAAAAAATTGAAAGTTAAAAACTAACAACTCTCACCCTTCCAAGTTGTTCCAATTGCTATAAAAATAATTAGTGCAAAATATTTCTGCAATTTGACAATAGTTAAAGGTGGCCCACTGGTGATGAAGTTTTGACATGGTGTTTCTTTTGCCGGTAATTCAGGGCGAGTTATTGGTTTGTTATATAGCAGTGACTGAGAGAGTATGGATGATTAACCTATTTAAGTGTTACTTATTTATTGGTATTTTATTGAATTTATTAGACATTCTTTGCTAATTCTCTTCTGTTTATGTTTATATTTGTTTTTCATTTTTGAGACAAAAAGTCAATATTCTCTTCTGTTTATGTTTATATTTGTTTTTCATTTTTGAGACAAAAAGTCAGCTATTTCTCACCAGTCGAGATGTAATTATGCAATCTTTGTTCTTGTATTATGTTCATGTATTAATAGTCAGTATTTTACTTTGCTGAATTACATGCAAAAACACATCGTTGTTGAATGCATTTTACAATGTTAAATGTACTCTTGTACTATACAGCAAATTTAAAATTTTTCAGTTGTTCATTCAATTATGCCTAGTGTTTTGCTTAACCTAATCGTCTCCACTCTCCATGTTATTGTGTTTCAGATTTAACAGAATGGAAACAAGATCTAATGATAATGTTTACTTGATTAAATCATATGTTCCTGAAATTCTTGGTGCAAAGCTGCCATCGTATTATCAGACATTTGGGTACTTTCTACACCTACATAAAGTAGAAAAAATGACTCTTCGCGAAGCCAGTAAACTGACAATCAACGTGATAATGGAGTTCTGGAAAAAAGCAAGCATTCCAACAAGAGCAGAACAGCACTGCATTCAGAAGCTTGAATCAGTCTTTTATGAATGGAAGGGTCTCCAAAAACACAAGTAGAGGTCTGGTGAAGCTCACAAAAAACAGGAGCATGAATTTGTTTCTCATCTTGAAGATCTGTTCGACATAGCCCATCAGATGCACTAACTATCATTAGCAACCCAGAAGACAGGGCATTCCTGTTACGCCAGAGAGAAAAAGGGCGTCCAGGATCCATTGGTGTCCGGGATAAAGTTACTGAACGTAAAGCTAGAGCAGCTGGTGAACGCAAACAAGCTGAAGCAAGGCGGCGGCAAAGGTCAGTAGATGAAATGAATATCAGTGCTTGTTTGACAACTCTCGAATCATCATCTGGTGAAGACAGTGACCATGATCAAGAGCAGATTGTCTTGTGTGATGATGAATATAAACCTGTTGCATCCTCATCAACAGATCCTGCTGACTGTATCACAAAGCCAGTGCCAAAGAAAGCTAAGACTGATGTATTGACTCCTGGGCTAATGGCAGCTCTGGACAGAACACAGACATCCTCCAGAAATGCTGTTTATGTGTTGTGTGAAACAGCATCCAGCCTTGGTCACAATGTTGATTCCCTCAACATCAGCAGGAACTCAATCCACCGAGCCAGGTGTAAAGCTAGAACAATTGCAGCATCACAGCTGAAATCAGAATTTCTATCTGTAAACCATCTGACTGTCCACTGGGATGGAAAGTTATTGGAAGATTTGACAACTAGAGAACACGTCGACAGGTTACCAATTCTCATCTCAGGTGTTGGTTGTGAACAGCTGCTTGCAGTTCCAAAACTGTCATCTGGAACTGGTGAATCCCAAGCTACTGCCGTAGTCAACGAGATAAAGCAATGGGGCATCGAAAAGCAGGTTGTGGCTTTGTGTTTTGACACAACAAGTTCAAACACTGGTGATAAGCAAGGTGCTTGTGTCTTAATTCAACAGATGTTGGCCAAAGATCTCCTATACTTGGCCTGTCGTCATCACATCATGGAACTTATTGTCGGTGCAGCATTTGACCAAATGCTACGAGGTTCATCAAGCCCTGACATATCAATCTTCAAAAGATTCAAGGAGCACTGGAAATTCATAGATCGTGACAACTACCAGCCGGCAGAAACGGATCCATTCATCGACAATCTCATTGCTAATAGTCGAAATGAATTATTGGAATTTGCTCGCATGCAACTTGAAGTGCAGCAGCCACGAGATGATTACCGGGAGTTCCTGGAACTGTCTATGATTTACCTTGGCCAGGCTCCTTCCAGGGGGATTCACTTTCAGTCTCCAGGTGCAATGCATCGAGCAAGGTGGTTGGCTAAAGTGCTGTACAGTATCAAGATGTGGCTTTTCAGAGCACAATTCAAGATGACACAGAGTGAGCTGAAGGGAATCACTGCTGTTGCTGCATTTGGTGTGCTTGTCTATCTCAGAGTATGGATAACAGCACCTCTGGCAATAAATGCACCATTGAATGATTTCCTGTTGATGAGACAGCTCCTTGAATACCCCGATGTAAACATTTCATCTGTAACCAGCAAAAAGCTGGGACTGCATCTGTGGTATATTTCAGAAGAGCTGGTAACACTCGCTCTGTTTGACTCCAGAGTTCCAGCTGAAACCAAGAAGCTGATGCTTGCAGCCATGGAGAATGCTGCACCTGAGCATCCACCTAAACGTCCCAGAGTGGAAACATCAGCCTTCACAAACAGCAAGGGTCTCGAACAGTTCTGCACAGCCAATTCAATGACCATGTTTCGTCTTCTGCAGTTACAGACGTCATTTATGTCAAAAGATCCATCAGAATGGGATGAGGATGAAACATACCAATGTGCACTGAGAACTGTTAAAGGATTGGCTGTTGTGAATGACAGAGCTGAGAGAGGGGTAGCCCTCATTCAGGACTACAATAAAAAGCTAACCAAGGATGAGGAACAGCTTCAATTCATGTTGCATGTCGTTAGCGAACATCGCCGGCTGTTTCCAGACTGCAGCAAATTCGGTCTCATGATGGCCATGTCATCTACGCCAACGACACCTTAACTATCAAACTCGGACTGATCTTAATTAGTAGTTACGACTAAAAACTGTGTTCAATCACCATGTTTTCAGTTTCCATGTTCCATGCACTGTTGTTATTTTACCCTAATGTGTACTGACTGTGTGACTGATAGTAATGTTCGACTTTTGAGTTTGTCGACTTTGACTGGCTAGTGACTATAGGCCCAGTGATAAACTAAACTAGTAAACTGCTTCGGTTGTTAGGTGTGTTTATTGTCAAATATGTCTCTGCTTTCACTACAGTTAATGTTGTAATAAAAATGAGATAATTTTGCTGCTCATAATTTCGTCAAACACAGTACAAGTAGCAAAAACGTATAAAAACCACTTTAAAATATTTGTACTTCAAACTTCTAGATTGTTGGGCCACCTATAAATGTCGAGAAATTTCAGAAAATATTTCACAGAAAATTTTCTTTTCAACATTGGAACAAGTTGGAAGGGTGAGAAGGTGAAGTTTAAAACTTTTATTTTTTTGCTATACTGCATGGGCCACCCTAATATATATATATAGGGTTATATATAGGGTTAACTGTTAAAATAATTAATATAACCTCCTTTACCAAGGTAAATTCGTTCTATGTTAGATCGAAACATTTTCCTTAGACTTTCCATTTCGTAACTAATCTTAAACTTTTCAAAATATTATAACAGTCATATTCTCATAGAATCGTGTTTACTAAGAACTCATTTGGAATACTCCATCAGATTTGACTTTATTTACATGTATTATATTTCTCATTAGAGTGAATGTTCTTTCATTAATGATAATGTCTTTTGGACTTATTTTCCAAGTTTTTATACGTACTATAGGGTTTCATGTTTTCCATGTCAGGATTCAGCATTAGTTACTCTTTGATGACGATTTCTGGAATCTCTACATCCTTATTGTCGATTCTTCTAGCACTGTGCTATTCACATGAGCCGGGGACCACCACTCGATACCCATTGTTTTACACTACTATTCTGAAGCGTGTTATTTCGGCGTGATCCCTTCGTACCTAATGTCGTTGGTCAGCATCTGGTTATACTTGTGATATTATTTTAATAAACAGTAATATCAGCAACATCCTTATTCTCATCAATCATCAAGAGTTCGTATGGTCTTGTGGCGTAGTGAGGCGAAGTGCCGCCCTTGTCAATTTTTATCTGGTTACTGTACAATATGCACTGTACAAACTGTAGCAATTAATGCAATTTTATTTAAATCTGTATTTAATATAAAAAACCTATAAAAAGTTGAATCTTATCCTTTAGACTGCTTTAACTTAGTCATTAACTTAGTCTTAAACTAGTACTTTGGGACTAATAGGGAGCAGACTAGTAACAAATTAAAAAGTCTTAAACAATACTCCCTCAGTCCGGTAATATGGTATACATTTCAACAAAAATCGTAGATTATCGTGAATATAAAAATAAATAGGCAACTGTCATGACATTGTCATAGTAAATATTCATGACAATATAACCTAAAATATTTGACTTAAGTAATATCATTCTTAGTTAAAAACTTACCGCTCAAACATCAGTGTTTCTTGAGGTAGATAAAATTAGTACCACTGCAAGACGAATATGGAAAATGTGGAAGGAAATTTGTTAAATTTAGAAAGAAGAAATTCAAAATATATCATTTAAGTAAAGGAAAACTTCGTCGCGAAGGTCGACTGCTAGAAAAATATGTATGTTCTAGAGAAGCATACAATAAAGCCAAATCAAATTTCGAGTGAACTTATTAATATTAATATTTATTTTTTTAAATTTTATTTAATATTTACATTAATATTTATTAAAATGTTTCAAATAAAGGTAATATAATAAACTTGTCATGTACATTTTTTGATTTATTTTATTTTTTCGCAAATGTATACCATATTTCCGGACGGAAGTAGTATTATTTATTAATTTAACATCATATCAACAGTCAAGTTATCGACTTATCAACATCAAAATTTAAAATTTCACTTTCAAAGCTGCAAAATCTGTAATAACTGTGTCGAAGTTAATCTTTTGGACAACTCCCGGTCAATTGAAAGAATTGCTAAATTGGAAAGTCGTGATTCACCCATTGTAGTTCTTAGATAGGTTTTGATCAGTTTTAGTTTAGAAAACTTCATTCACAAGTAGCAACGCTTATGCACATTGTTAAAAAATTTCGGAGTGCAATGGCTAAGTTGGACAAAGATTCAGTGTATCACCATTTGACAATCCATTGAAGTAGTTCGATAACTCCCCAGTTGTTCACTTCCGTTGATGTTATTTCTTCATAACTGCTCAGACGTCTACGAAGAGATTGAACCTCATTTTTAAGCTCTTGTGAAATAATTTCGTATATACTTCTCAAAGTGTATCAATTACTTCATCAATACCCGGGTCATCTGCTGTATTTCTAAGATATTCCAATTGTGTTAGAAATCCAAATTTAGTATTCATTCCCTTAATTTGTCAAAATCTCTGTTCGATTTCGGCATACAATCGATCAAGGATTTGTTTTTGTTCTCGGTTTATTTCTTTTGGCAAAGAAAGACCAGAATCATGTGCTTCATCTACCAGCATTCTTTTCTTTCTCCGCACACATCTTTCAGTTGTAATTTCGAAGAAAGTACATTTATCTGTTGCACTAGCTTGAGCATTTTCAACTAAATTCTCTCTTTCTTCAATAACAAATTTAAGAAGAGGTGCAATGTCATTTCCACATTTATCTTTTTTTTTGAGTTTCATTTATTTCTTTTAGCAAGGGGCTCCAGAAATGCAAGTATGAAAAGAACGAATAAGACATCATATTAACAAGAAGCATTCCAGCATCACCTTTTGTTTCTGCAGTTTCAGAATCGCCTTCACGCAGCTCTTCCAGAGATTCAACAAATCCTTCTGTATTTGAAGCTACTGCATCCACTGCATCATGTTTGCATCATATCGTAATTGTCCGCTACATATTTTGTCACCTTTTCAGCTCCTGAGTGTGATAGCAAAATATGCATACTCTTTATCATTTCCTGTCTTTTGTCTTTAGGTATCCATATCTTACCGTCTATAGTTTTCACCACGTTGTCTACCAGTATAAATTTCCAACTTGAACCCTGTGCTATTTCCTTTTTTATTTGTTCTATTTCTCTATTATCTTTTTGCCACTTATAATCTTCAGCTTTTTCCATCGTGTTTATTCTTCGGGTTTTCATTCTTTCCACTTTTGCGTCTTCGTGTGCCAATAAACATTGTGTGCATGTTTCACATGTACTCCTTGACAACATATCTGCATTTGCATGATCCGTACCTTTTCTATACTCTATTTTAATATCCAGACTACTGAGGTAGTTAATCCATGTCTGAAATTGCGTTGTTATTGGTTTCTTTGTGGATAACATAAACGTGATAGCTTTATGGTCAGTTCTCAAAATGAACCGTTTTCCATATAAATAATGATTGAAGTGTTGACAAAAATAATTGATTGCCAGCAACTCTTTCCTTGTTATGCAATATTCCTTTTCATGATTGCTCATTGCATGAGAACCGTATGCTATAACCTTTTCGCACCCGTTGTCGTCTTTCTGTGATAATACTGCTCCAATCGTGTCAAAACTCGCATCAGTATCCAGAATGAATTCTCTTTCGAAATCTGGAAGCATTTTTCATATTTTCGAATGCAATGTTGCATCTATTAGTCTAAATTAATTTTTGTTGTTTAACCCGCATAGCTCTTCTAAAACTCTTGCCTTTTTTGTGTGTTCTTTATAAATCTTCTGTAGTAACTGAATATTCCTAGGAAGCTTCTCAGATTCTTAACACATTTGGGCTTTTCAAATGATTTAATCGCGTCTAGCTTTGATGGGTTCGTCTGTATTCCATCTTTGTTGATTATGTGACCTAAAATGTAACTTCCTCTTTAAGAATATGGTACTTTTCAGGGTTTATCCTAAGACCCGCCTTTCCTATTTTGTCCAGCACTTCATTTAAAATTTCGTAGTGATGATTGATCGTTTCTGTAAATATCAAAATATCGTCTAGGTATACTACTACATATCTCGTACCCATTAATACTTTTCCCATCAGTTCCTGAAATGTACCTGGTGCCGCTGGAATTCCAAATGACATTCTGTTAAAACAGTAATGCCCTGATTTGGTTGAAAACGTCGTTTTTAACTTTGATTCGTCTTTTAGTTCTACTTGATAAAATGCATTTCCATGATCTATCAAACTGAAATACCTTGCTACACCCAATTTATCTAATATCTCTTCTATATTCGGCATAGGGAATGCCTGTCTTTCTGTTACTAGGTTTAATTGCGGCATAATTAAGGCATAATCTGATATCTTGCTTTTCTTTCTTTCAGACGCATATTAATGGAGTGTTCCATGTCGAATTACACTTTTTGATAATATTGTTTTCGCATAAGTTTTTTATCGCTTCATCTATTTTATTTTCCAAGTTGACTGGTTGTCTCCAAGGTTTAATATTTATCGATTTTCCTTGAGTTTCTATTTTATGCGTCAACAGCTTTGTGAGCCAATGTCCCATTTATCAGCCATAAAAGCATTTTGATTCTTTTTTATAATGTTCAGTAGTATCGGGTTATTTATCTTTAAAGTATTCTTTGCTCTTTGAAATCGTTCCATCTCCGTTATTGTCTTTCCAAAGTTGGCTTCGATACTGCATATGTGCTCTTGCTTCGTTTTCTCGACCTCTTCCACTGTCCATTTTAGTTGTATACCAAATTGTTTTTGCAACTCTATACCACCAATTACCTCTGGAGTCATATATCGTACTATCCTAAATTTTACCCTTCTTTTCCTGCCATTTATTCCCATTTCTAATATTGCTTTACCTTTCGTTTCTAAAACACTATTATTTGCACATCTCAATGTATCTGTCATTGTTGTTAGTTCTACATCTTTAAGTTTCTCAAATTTGCTCCAACTCATGATATTTACTGTAGCTCCTGTATCGAGAAAGCATTCCATCTTCTGGTCTTGTATTCTAATAGTTACACTTGGTCGGCCTAGCATTTTATCATAACTAATAATATCATTTTTCCATTCATCTATTGTGAGTATTTGTCAAAAAAGAAAGATATCGAATCTAGTGAAAAAGACAAGAACTATATTTGTAACATTGAAGCGAAATTCGACAGACAAATAAAGGATGGAGAAAGATTGATGAGAACAGTAAATTAAAGGAAATAATAACGAGCAGTGGAAACGTGTTTATGGCGGATAAATGGGATGTGGGTCGCACGCATTTAGTAAAACATAAGATAATTACAAGAGGTGAACCGATAAACATAAAACCATATCGTCAAGCATTGCATTTGAAAACAAAAATTGAAGAAGCAATACAAAATTTGTACGAAAACGGGATTATACGGAAATGCAACTCTCCATGGAACACGCCGTTAATCTGTGTATGGAAAAAAAGAGAAGAATGATATTAGGCTATGCTTGGATTTCAGACAGCTGAATGCAGTAACAGAGAGGCAGGCATTCCAATGCCAAGCATAGACGAGATGTTAGATTTTTTATGTGGTTCCGTTTATTTTAGCTCAATCGATTTTGGTAATACATATTACCAAGTGGAGTTAGACAAAGAATCGCAAGAGAAACAGCATTCTCAATAAAGAAAGGGCAATACTGTTTCAATAGAATGCCGTTCGGAATTGCTGCAGCACCAGATACGTTCCAGGAAATCATGACAAAGGTAATAGGCAAAATAAATGGAGCAATGGTCTATTTGGATGACATTCTGATTTATTCGAATAGTAAAGAAAAACATTATACAATACTCAGTGAAGTATTAAAAGCGATCAATGAAGCAGGACTAAAGATTAATCCAGAAAAGTGTCAAATCATAAAGAAAGAAATCAGATTATTAGGACACATAATCAGTAAAGAAGGAGTAAAAACCGATCCTTCTAAGATTCAGGCTATACAAAACTTTGGGAAGCCAAGTTACGTAAAGAAACTTCGAAGCTTTCTAGGCATTTGCAATTATTATAGAAGATTCATCAGTGAGTATGCAAAGAAAGCAAGGATCTTAGAACAATTATGTAGCGGTCCGAGTAACAAAATACTGGAATGGACGAATAAGGTAAGGAAGGAACGAATAAGGTATTCGAGGGAATGAAGTTAGCACTCACAACGGCACCGATCCTATGCTTTCCAAATCTGAGAAAGGAGTTCATTTTAGATACTGATGCCAGTTTTGATACCATTGGAGCAGTGCTTTCGCAAAGAGATAAAGATGGAAAAGAGAGAGTAATTGCGTATGGATCACACTCGATGACGAGCCATGAAAAAGGATATTGCATTACAAGGAAGGAACTATTGGCTGTATACTATTTTTTGTATTCATTTTAAGCACTATCTCTACGGAAGAAGATTCACGCTAAGGACAGACCACAAGGCGATCACGTTTATGATGACAACCAAGAAGCCAATTACTTCACAATTCCAAACCTGGATCAATTATTTGAGCAGTTTGGATATAATCGTTGAATATAGAAAGGGTGTTAATCACCAAAATGCAGACATGGTGACCAGAACTAAATGTGAAACGTGTGTTCAATGTCAAATGGCTCACGAAGAAGCTAAGAAAGGAAAGATAAAACCTAGATTACTAGACTCGATCAGAGAAGAAGGTAGAAGCACCAATCAACAAATAAATTTGGAAGAAGAATTACGAAAGAAAACGATGATACCTGAAAACGAGATACAAGAAACCAAAAAGGAAATACATAGACTATTGTGTCATGCTGGAGTCGAGAAGATAGCTGATTATATGAAAGATAGATATATTGGGAAAACCCTGTAGAGTTAGATTCAGGAAACTATTCGAAGTTGTGAAACTTGTCATAAAACCAAGGCTATAACAATTAAAACGAAGGAACCAGTTAAAAACTAGAATCAACCGAAATGTTCGAAATTATATTCGTGGATATATGTGGACCAATGCAAGAAACAAAAGGACGTAAGAAGTATATATTGGGTAAGTATCAAGTCCTGACAGCTATAACAAGACAAGACGATGAAACAATAAAGAAAACGATTTTAGAAAAATGGATTTTAAGATTTGGGTGCCCAGAGGAGATAAGAGTTGATTGTGTGAAGGCGTTTGAATCAGGAATGTTGAGAGAATTCACAAAGAAACTTGATATTAAGTTATGTTTTTCGAGTTCATACCATCACCAAACAAATGGACAGATAGAAAGGCAATTCAAGACAATACGAGACCTGATAGATGCTACTTTACGAGACAGAAGGAACACGTTTTGGGTAGAGATACTATCAGAAGTCGAATTTACATTAAATGCAACCAAACAAAAAACGACAGGACAAAGCCCGGCAGAGATAGTTTTTGGAAAAAAGATTAGCAGGGAGAAATGGTACGGGTCAAAAGAAAAACAGGTAAAGNGTCGGCCTAGCATTTTATCATAACTAATAATATCATTTTTCCATTCATCTATTGTGAGTATTTGTCAAAAAAGAAAGATATCGAATCTAGTGAAAAAGACAAGAACTATATTTGTAACATTGAAGCGAAATTCGACAGACAAATAAAGGATGGAGAAAGATTGATGAGAACAGTAAATTAAAGGAAATAATAACGAGCAGTGGAAACGTGTTTATGGCGGATAAATGGGATGTGGGTCGCACGCATTTAGTAAAACATAAGATAATTACAAGAGGTGAACCGATAAACATAAAACCATATCGTCAAGCATTGCATTTGAAAACAAAAATTGAAGAAGCAATACAAAATTTGTACGAAAACGGGATTATACGGAAATGCAACTCTCCATGGAACACGCCGTTAATCTGTGTATGGAAAAAAAGAGAAGAATGATATTAGGCTATGCTTGGATTTCAGACAGCTGAATGCAGTAACAGAGAGGCAGGCATTCCAATGCCAAGCATAGACGAGATGTTAGATTTTTTATGTGGTTCCGTTTATTTTAGCTCAATCGATTTTGGTAATACATATTACCAAGTGGAGTTAGACAAAGAATCGCAAGAGAAACAGCATTCTCAATAAAGAAAGGGCAATACTGTTTCAATAGAATGCCGTTCGGAATTGCTGCAGCACCAGATACGTTCCAGGAAATCATGACAAAGGTAATAGGCAAAATAAATGGAGCAATGGTCTATTTGGATGACATTCTGATTTATTCGAATAGTAAAGAAAAACATTATACAATACTCAGTGAAGTATTAAAAGCGATCAATGAAGCAGGACTAAAGATTAATCCAGAAAAGTGTCAAATCATAAAGAAAGAAATCAGATTATTAGGACACATAATCAGTAAAGAAGGAGTAAAAACCGATCCTTCTAAGATTCAGGCTATACAAAACTTTGGGAAGCCAAGTTACGTAAAGAAACTTCGAAGCTTTCTAGGCATTTGCAATTATTATAGAAGATTCATCAGTGAGTATGCAAAGAAAGCAAGGATCTTAGAACAATTATGTAGCGGTCCGAGTAACAAAATACTGGAATGGACGAATAAGGTAAGGAAGGAACGAATAAGGTATTCGAGGGAATGAAGTTAGCACTCACAACGGCACCGATCCTATGCTTTCCAAATCTGAGAAAGGAGTTCATTTTAGATACTGATGCCAGTTTTGATACCATTGGAGCAGTGCTTTCGCAAAGAGATAAAGATGGAAAAGAGAGAGTAATTGCGTATGGATCACACTCGATGACGAGCCATGAAAAAGGATATTGCATTACAAGGAAGGAACTATTGGCTGTATACTATTTTGTATTCATTTTAAGCACTATCTCTACGGAAGAAGATTCACGCTAAGGACAGACCACAAGGCGATCACGTTTATGATGACAACCAAGAAGCCAATTACTTCACAATTCCAAACCTGGATCAATTATTTGAGCAGTTTGGATATAATCGTTGAATATAGAAAGGGTGTTAATCACCAAAATGCAGACATGGTGACCAGAACTAAATGTGAAACGTGTGTTCAATGTCAAATGGCTCACGAAGAAGCTAAGAAAGGAAAGATAAAACCTAGATTACTAGACTCGATCAGAGAAGAAGGTAGAAGCACCAATCAACAAATAAATTTGGAAGAAGAATTACGAAAGAAAACGATGATACCTGAAAACGAGATACAAGAAACCAAAAAGGAAATACATAGACTATTGTGTCATGCTGGAGTCGAGAAGATAGCTGATTATATGAAAGATAGATATATTGGGAAAACCCTGTAGAGTTAGATTCAGGAAACTATTCGAAGTTGTGAAACTTGTCATAAAACCAAGGCTATAACAATTAAAACGAAGGAACCAGTTAAAAACTAGAATCAACCGAAATGTTCGAAATTATATTCGTGGATATATGTGGACCAATGCAAGAAACAAAAGGACGTAAGAAGTATATATTGGGTAAGTATCAAGTCCTGACAGCTATAACAAGACAAGACGATGAAACAATAAAGAAAACGATTTTAGAAAAATGGATTTTAAGATTTGGGTGCCCAGAGGAGATAAGAGTTGATTGTGTGAAGGCGTTTGAATCAGGAATGTTGAGAGAATTCACAAAGAAACTTGATATTAAGTTATGTTTTTCGAGTTCATACCATCACCAAACAAATGGACAGATAGAAAGGCAATTCAAGACAATACGAGACCTGATAGATGCTACTTTACGAGACAGAAGGAACACGTTTTGGGTAGAGATACTATCAGAAGTCGAATTTACATTAAATGCAACCAAACAAAAAACGACAGGACAAAGCCCGGCAGAGATAGTTTTTGGAAAAAAGATTAGCAGGGAGAAATGGTACGGGTCAAAAGAAAAACAGGTAAAGGAAGAACAAGAAGAACAAACAAGGAGGAAATTTGACATAGGAGAAGACGTGTTAGTAAAATTAGAAACACGCAACAAAAGCCAGGACAGATATGAGGGACCATATAAAGTGATCGAGAAAGTACATGACAGACGATATATAAGAAACGAGAATGGTAAAAAGATTGGAAGAAACGTGGAAAAACTTAAAAAAAATTTCTTAAGGAGGGGGATCTGAGGAAGTTGAAAGATTCTTAAAGATTAATTAGAAATTTTGTAAAAATTTAAAATATATTTTTATTGAAAAAAATTTTAAAAAGAAGAAAGAAATTTATCATTTTTAAAAAATATTTTTATCAAGAAAATATTTTTAGAAAAACTGAAATTTGTTTAAATAACAAAAATAAGGAGACAAGTTTTTTGAGAATATCATTTATTAAATAAAATTTATGGAATTATTTAGTGATTTGAAAACGGATGTTCTCACGGATGAGAATCCTAATATGAGTGATTTGTGATTTTGATTAAAAAAGAATAGAAGTTGAGTACTGAACAAAGAAACAGAATAGCGTTTGAAAACTGTTTTACTCAACTTTTGTATGGCATAGACTCAACCTTTTTTTGTAACACAAAAAAGGATTTCCTTGTTCCAGAGACTTCACTTCCCTTACTATAACTGATAAATTAATTTCAATGAATAATTTTAAATGAAGTAATACCAGTTATAAACGAATATAAGACCAGATTCTACCAATTCAGTATTTTTACGAAACATGAAACAAAGATTTATATTTGGTCACATTTGACTCATATAGCTCACTCCGAAATGAATTTTATCATCCCAATATTTCGACATCACTAAAAATGTCAAAAATTATTCATTATATTTTTAAAGTTATATTTATTTATTTAAGAAAATTCTAGTATTTTTAGCGCTATTGGTGATTTGAAGGACTTCGAGTCAACCCAATTTGATAGCTACCGCCATTTGAACCCTGAACTTCATAAAACGAAAGGAAACAGCAAAATATTTACGGTTCTTTTCCTTTTAAAATATAAACTGTCAATAAAATTTATATAAAGATTTTAGATCAAACTTTATACGTAAGGTTTATCGAAAATAAGCCCATCGTCTTTTATACTGTATTAGTTCCCGAAGTCACTAGGGATGTTTCCTATTTATTGATATCTGTCCGGAACGATTCACAGCCAATTCTCTTTGAAGTTATCATCAAAAAGAAGTCAACAAATGAAATAATTGAATGTGACATTTGGTATAAAAAACGAAACGATTCTGATGAAACCAAATGCTTGGTCACTAATCCATCCGTTCAGTGGATGAGATGTCAATGCAACAGAACTGGAGTGTTGGTAATAAAAAAAAACGATTTAGTGATTTTTCTTTTTATCCAAAGATCACTTTATTCTGTCTGTTTAGATTTTAATGTTGCAGCGAAATAAATTTAATTTCAATTTGTTTCCTCCAAATCTCACGGGGGTCGAAAGAACAATGAATTACGAATTTCAAACATTATTAGAAGATGTATATAGGTATGAAAAGATTACAAATATGCTAAATCTAGCTGTAATGGTTTTGGGCATGTTTAACATTATTTTAATTTTGATAATGATGTAACATTTTTATCAACTGAATTATTTTACTTTTACACTTTTAGGTTATATTATCGAATCAACTGGCCATCGATTTCTTATTCTAGGTAAATTTGTATTCCATATGTTTTTACAATTGCTATATTAGAATAACTAATAAAAATATATAAATAAATAAGAATACACCAATCACTCGCTTAACGAATTAATTCGTTCCCAAAAAATTGAACGTAAATCGATATTTCGTTAAGCAAATTTTTATTTTAATTATGCATTTATTTATTTATATTTGTATTAATGTTCTACTTTTAATATTCAAGTAATCACAGCAATAAATACATAATTTGTTTGTTTTATTTCGTATTCTGTTTTTGTATATTCGTACGATGTGATTTCCTTAATTAAATAAAAAACAAAATTCGTAAATCGAATTTTTTTTTCGTAAACAGAAACTGTGAATTTTTTTCTAAATTACGTTATAGCGAAACTTCGTAAAAAAAGACTTCATAAAGCGAGAGATTGATGTATACAATGTTTATTATAAAAAGTTATTTATAAGGTACGTTTTGGTCCTATTGAGATATTTTAATAAGCTATCAGCGGAAATATGTTGTACGTAAACCAGATCTGTGTTTCTCAAACTAAAACTCATCGTAGACGGCAAAATATCTGATTTTATTACGCAAACCGGTAAAAATATTTTTTTTGATTTAAAAATTCTTTGTTGTTTAATAAAACTAGACTAAATAATTAAAACAATAATTCAAAAAATTAGATTATTACCTTTTCAAGTAAACAAATTAAGAAAAATTACTTATTGGTATAAGTAATAATAATAATTAGTAATAATATTTAGTAAAACAAATTTTTTTTAACAAACTGTGATTTGAAATAATCGCTTCATTTAATTTGCTCCGAATTTTCACTATTAAGTAGATTTTTCAACATTTCAAGATTAGTTTACATCATCAACTTCGTTTAGTATTCTCCTCAAACCGTCTATAGATTTGAGAGTTCCCAATTTTGTAGCAAAGATTCAGTCAACTTTAATCTCATTTACTTCATTATTTAGCGAATTTTGTTGGGTAACACAATTCAAATAAAAAGAAAACCTAGAAAAAAAAACCCATAAATTGTAAAATGTAAATTTAGTATTCGATCTTTCTTCATAAGACTTCCTATTTAGTTTTTCCGCATATCTCATCGGTGTTGATTTCATAAAATTACCAGAGAAATTAAACTCATTATCTGAATCTAAGTAATCAATATTCCTCAAGTCTCTTCTTTTTTGTATGATTTCAATTTCAAAATCTTTACTATTCTGATAGTTTGAAGACAAAAGACTTGTTTGTTGAAGCTCTAAATGAAATTAAATTAGAATTAACAATAAAAATTTATTAATTCACTAAACTAAATTATTTTATTTCCAATATTATATACACTTTTTAATTTAATTTTTATATATTGCCCTTTTATATAAACAGTTTTGTCTATCACTACAGTCATCAATTATAATTTTGGTAAAACCTTTGATACCTTGAATGACATAGGAGCACCTGTATAAGATGTATTTATAAGAGATGTACAAGGTACCATAGTTAATCCAACTGGATATTAAGAATTCTTACTTTTTATATTTATTTAACTATTCAGGCGTCAATATGTGGTTTTACTTTTACTTTTATGGTTAAATGTTCTTATATTACCATCATTCGTTATCCGGATAATACGGACGTTTGTTGTGTTGCCGAGCCTAAATACTGAATACATAGTAAGTTCTCGTTGTAGTTCTAAAAATTAACATGAATTTAAAAGGCAACAGGATTAATTATAATTCATTCCGCTTTCACGTATACGCTAATGTTGGGTGGAATTCAAGTTATATTATTTGTGTTCGTGACTAATTTGAGAATATGGACTTCCAGGTTCTTCGATACGTTTCATATTTTGATAATTGCATGTTGCATTGGTTAGTCAAATATCTTTATTTTTACTGTGTTAATAGAATTTGTCACCTCGGTTAGTCGACAACCGAAATCCGCTGGTTTTTTGGTATAAAATTAAAATTCGAAACCAGTTTTCGGTTTTCTTAATCACTTCTGTGGTCAACCTCTTGGACTAATTGTTCTCGTAAGATCAAATTACGACGTGTCACTCAACGCGCGCGATGCGTTCTCTAGACTAGCGGGGGAATGACCCAAGCTGCTCTCGAGCAAATCACTATAAAAAGTTTCATGTACGATTTGCCCAAATCCAGTTCGGGCAAATCACACAAGGGGTTAATATTCTTTTGTAATTTATTTTGAAATAATGTTTAAATATTAAATGATTGAATAAAATTTTAAAATAAATTCATTTCTTGATTATTGACCTCTATAAGGTAACTAGTTTAACATTTTGATAAAATAACAAATTATAAAAACTTCTATTCAAGATTCAGTAGATAATGTCACTAAGAGAAAAAATCCATTAAAAAAGATCGAAGATGTAGCAGCAATTAAGTGTGGGATAGATCCACTTCAGCAATTGCAGCACATATTAAGAATAATCACCGGATTTATGTTAGAGATGCCACAAAAGAGAGAGAGACAACTATGTTTAATGTTGTCCATCACTAGATATTATTCAATTCAACTGGGTGGTTTTATTCTGTCTCACAATGAGAATGGTGTTATGAGCTTGATCTACGATGAATATGAGGACAAGAAAGAATACGACTATTAATGAATATGACTGTTGGTCAGTGAAGATATACCAACCATGCTGTGGTGGAAAGACATAATTGATTTAAATCATCCCCAATAGACGAGTTTAAGTGAATTAAGCAAGAGTTTATTCTATTTATAATACAGACAAATGTACAGAAAATTTCCAGAAATTATACAATAATAATTAAGAATCTTATAATAATTATTGTTCTCAGTCTATATGTGTTTTTGTAATTTTTGTTGTAAGTGTAATATACGTATTGTTAAACGTAAATATAACTTCGCAATCCAGCCCTTGACAAATGCATCTCGTGATTTAGAATATAAATTTGCAAACTTCTTGTTATCTATTTCTTATTATAACTTAATGTACTGTCTTTGACATCCACATTAATAAAAATATCAATTTAATAATTAAACTTAAAATATATTATTAAATTAAAATTAAATTAATTATAACTAAATCCAATTAAAATTATTTATAATATTTTCTTTTCAAAAAAAAACAAACGATATAAAACAATTCATACATCATTCTACATCTCAAGCGTTAACTCTCATCAGAACCAATAAAGAAAATATGCCAAACATTCAAGAAGCTGAAGCCTTTGTTTTCCTAGCTGTGATCTCTTTGTTGATGAGCTTGATCATCAACACTTTCTATTCCATCAAAGAAAATTTCCTTAGATTACTAATTCGCGATTCTAGTGATTCTCCTGATAAACTTCGTTACGAGAACCGGACCGACCCATCCGTTTTCAGTTAAAAGAAGTTAATGAACAAAGTTATTCCATATAAAGATTCCATTACTTTCACATCGTACGATACTGGAGTCTACATGTCCAAATGCAAATTCATCAACAATCTCAGTACAATCGCCAGATAAAGTATGCGTGCTTTCGTGGAAACATTGACTACTAGAGCAAATATTTCCATGGTCGCTTTCAATGTCGTTTACAATAAAAACTTTATTCAAATTAGTTATTTGGCATTTTATAACATATTTTCATATAAAAGTGATAGTATTATTTTTCACATCATAAAATCTCTATTTGATAAAATAGTTTTTTTGTATGTGAGAAACGCAGTAAAAGTTTGAAATTTATTCATTCTCTCAAGTTTTATCATCTACAAATGTTATTTCAGTATAAGAAATGAAGAGAAGCTTTTATCGATTCGATGAAAACCATCAATGAAGTCACACCAATGTTAAATAACATCATAGGATATAGAGGTACATATATATTATTATAAGAACTTTTTTCCCAATTTTACCACTGATTATCTTTTCCGTTGAATTTATTAAAAAGAGAGCTTGAAGACTATAAATCAGCAATATATCGATGTTTGTTGATACTCACGAATTTTCGGCACTGCCTTTTTCAAGTGAATTTCATGAAAGCCAGTCTCTGGAATTATGTATGTCTTTTATCAATGCCATTATATTTGGATGTCGAGAGAGAGATAAAAAAATGGTCAATTTTACTTGTTATGTCTACATTTATAAATCATAATCAAAATGATTAATTTTAAGGTTGAGAGAAAGAGAAATATATAGGAATAATTATATATTAACTGTATTTAATATTCAGGTATCCCATTTCCAATAATGTTCTTTTCATTTGTAACGATTATAGTTTCAGTCCACAATTTAAAGTAGAACTTATGTAAAAATTTTATAAACGTAAAGATTTTGTTTTTCTAGTGTTTTACCCATTGCTTATGGAATGTTTACATTTGTAATAGCCCCGACATTACTCGTATTGATAATTTCATTTGTACTAACTGGCATTTCAATATTTTTCCCAACTCGGGGAGGAGGAACGGTTGTAATGTTGGCCACGTATCCTTTAATAATTTTACAACTGGTCAATCATTATCACATAATGAAAGTCAAAAATATTTTTGCATTTGAACATGAAAAATTTTTTTATCATACTTTTGGGATGTTTGTTCAGGTGACATATCAATCTTTGTGGTTCATCATCATGGTCGTTCTCCCTGTTAAAAATATCACCATGTTTGGGAAAATGGATGCTCGTATGCAGTTTTTTAAAGAATTAGACTTTCATTTAATTAATTTAGCATTCAGGCATGAATATATTTATCTGATACGGTTTCAGAATCAAAAAGAGTTCGTGGTTCCTTCATCATCGTCCGCTTCTTGGGACATTTAATATTTTTAATAATACGACTTTTGTTTTAGTATTCATCGTATTAAAAACAAAAAATATTTTATTTTAAAAATAAAATAATTAAAATTTATAACTAATTAATGTTTGAAAAATCAAATAATTAAATTAAATAATTATAATTAAAATAAATTAAAATTTTGTGACTTACAATAAAGCTTTTTGGTTTTTGATTAATATAAAAGCTATTTTTTCACTATATTGTAGTTTTATTAAAGAATATTAAAACATTTTGCGGATTAGTGGTAATGACCATAGAAGTTGATGAGGGGTGAGAACTAAAGGTCACGTTTGGTGAAGATTGGAATATATGTGACAATTTATGTTAATAGCATAATATTAAAGTAAATCACACAAATCGACTCTTCTGGTAAAAGGATCATTTAAGGGTCAGTGTAATGATTAAAAGTACACTTTTATTGATCAGATTTTATGTCCAAAATTGAGTGAGAGTTATGAAAGGGTCGATAAAGGTCGACATTTATTATGTATGACATGCATGGCTTAAATATTCATGTAGTATCTCAGTTTAAATGACATTATGCTTCAATAATGTGGCTATTGGGATGTTACAACGAAATAAGACTCTTCGACTGTACTATTGGAGTGACACAGTCGTTATATCTTACGAATAAGCGAGCTTTGCTGACCACTAAAATATGGTATCCACCAATTTCATTCCAAAAATGGAATATTTTGATCTTGGAAAAAGTTACAAGCCGCCTGAAAAGATTTTCTATGTTATGATCTGATCCGAACTCTTTTATTACTCCTTTTTCGAACTCTTCAGTTCCTTATATAATTCCCGTTTAGTTCTTAGCTTTTTTCCTCAAACTCATATTGTCAGTTTCTTCTTCCCTACCTGAGGCTACTGAATTTAGAGTTTCCTTATATACTCCCATAATCTTTGTGTTGGGTTATTGGGTTGGTGATAAATTTAGTATTCTTACTATTACTCTTACCCACAAATAACAATCAACACTGAAAACTTTATTGAATATCACAAATATTTTTACAATGATACAATTGGCTCAACAAGCTTACTATTGATTATACAGTGCTTATTACAACACTATGGTGAGGATTAGAGCGCGCGTAAAACCTTGATTAGTGGAGTGTAAACAATTAATAATTTTAAGTGGCTGTTTTCTGATTTGACTTGGATTTACTCGCCGAACTTTACTCTATTATCAATTGAATAAACTCTTGCTGCTTCTTTTTATTTCTGTTTTCTCTTTAATTCCTCTGCTTCAATTTTATTCAAATTTTGTTTTTACAAATTGTTCTCTCAATTGTTCCTCCAAACTGTTCGCTAAATTGTTCTCTCACTTGATTTCTTAATTCTTTCTAAATTGTTCTTCCTATAGTTCTGCCTGCTGTTGTACTACCTCCTTTCATACCTCGTCAATTTGGCGTTAGGGTTTATCTTCGATTTCCCATTTTTCTCCAACATGATTTCCAAAATTTTCCCTGTGATCGAGTTATCTTCAACAGCTGTCGAGATATTTTCTAATTTTCCCTTTTTGAGGCTCCGGCCTGTTTTTGTTTTGTTCCCTTTATCTCTGAAAAACGGTCGAGATAAGAATATTGTTGTTTTTTCTATTTTCCCGATTTCGAAATTCCTTTTCCTTTTTGTACTAATTAATTAGTATGGCTTTATTCTTTTTTCATGTCTGATTTTTTTTATTTCATTCCTCTTTCTCATTTCTCATTTCTATTTTCTTCCGTTTTCTTTTCTGAGTTCCCATAGATCGTCCCGTTTGTCATGACGATTTCCCCCCCCCCCAGTAATTTTACTTATTTATTTATATATTTGTTATTTAGGTATCATCAACAGTTGTAATTGCTCCGTTTTTGACCTAATTGGTTTTGACTTCTTTGGTTATCGTTATCTAATTAGTTATTTCTGTTGACCCTTTTATCCATTCCCCTTCTTTGGCTTACCCTCATTTATCCGACTGTTTAGATTAGATTAGTTTCTTTATTCTCCCAAATTGCTGTGCTCGGGTTTTCTTAATCGCTCGGGTACTCCATTGGCTCTGGACTTGCCTGTTTATTGCTACCCTTTCTAAACATTTTCTAACAATTTCTTGCTCACTGTCTTCTTCACCATTCCCTAATCTACACCTCTCCCGTTTTCCAGCTTCAATTTTGATAACATTTCACCTTATTCAACTTCCTCAGGTTTGCGCATCTTTCCATTTCGTGTCTGATTGTACCCTTTTATAGTTTTGTTTTTATCATATCTTTCTTTGCCATTACTTCTCTGCTTGACCGCCATTCTTTTGCGTTCAATTTCGGTTTTCTTTTTATCCAGAACTATTCAATTTCATATAATTTAATAATATACTTTAACAACCTCAACAGGGGCACTTCGTCAAAAATGATGCTCCAAACATGGGTCCCAATACTGGTTATCCATCAAATTTTTATTAAAAAGGGGTAAAAATGTGTAGGAATAAAAATAAAATTAATACATATAATGATAAAAATATGCATATTACACTGACATTGAACTCATTTTTTTTAATATAAAACTTCAACATATATTTTTTAGTGATCCCGACGTGATTGTTAAAGGAAATAATTGTGAACTATTCCAAAGTAGTATAAGGGTTAGTGGAGAATTCAATTAAGGAAAATTATTTATTATATCGATTAATTGACAAGGTTTTTTAAGATATTTTTCAAAATGGTGTAAAAGTAATGAAGTGAAATCAATAATCTTGGTGAATTATTTTAAATTAAGATTTGGAAAAATAAATAATTTATTTTATTAATAAATTTTCGATTTAGATTTTTCACTGATTGTTAGGTTTATTTATTATTTCCGCTAATTTATTAACATTTAATTTTTTTAATGTAATTAAAGATTGTTCAAAATACAGAATTGATCTTTAATTTAATAATAATAATTATTATTATTATTAAATAAAGATTGAAAATATGTATTTTAATATATCCCACTTATACCTTGAAATTATTTTAGGAATTAGCATTAATGAAGATATTGAGAACCCTTTTTCTTCTTCTCTTATTAAAAGTAATTAAAGGAATTAGTAATTTTCCTCGTCCATTCTTTTGGAGGGATCAATTTGATTTGCTGAATTTTGTGTCCATTAATGGAAATCCGGTTGCCATTCAATTAAATCACATGGATTATTATTATTCAACTACTGCTGAAGATTTCCAAGTTTGCGATTTTCAGCCAGGAATTAAACGTTCACAAATCGAAACGCTGACGGAAGAATTTCCATTGGTTGATTTCGAGACGTCTTTTCAATGCTTAGTAATAGGTAAGTTTAGTTAATATTTCATGCCAATATCCAAAAGATTTATTACAGAATTGTTGCCTGAACAATCGGAATGGGATAAAATTTCATTTGAAAATAGATTTACTCTTCTCAATCAATTGATAGATTTGTTTTCCGCTTGTTATTCCATCTCAAATTACAGTAATTTTGTTTCCATGTCCAGAAATATCAACAATATTTTACGTTTGTCCTGGAAATTGCAGGTGAATTCAGCAACAGAAAACGAAATAGTGAATATGTAAATTTTTTTATTCATAATTTTAATTAAATTTGCAATTAAACTATAAAGAATAATAACTTTGAACTTTCCAATATATTGTTGAAAATGGATAAATTCAAACCAGAACATATGGTTAGCCATTTTGACTGGAGTCCATAATGTTGAAAGAACCTTAACCATCTGTTACAATGACCCTTTTTCAAAATACTTTAATAGTTTAAAGAATATTCTTAGAAATTGAATGCATATAAAATAGATTAGTGTAAATAAATGTAGCCATTTGGATTTGGTTGAAAATATTCAATGATCATTAACACTAGATTTACAGACTGAGCCAATTTGACTCATTTAAAATTCTATAGCTACATATATATAATAGTGATTTATTACTTTTTGAATACATATGTTGGGTTTCAGATACGCCATGAAATATAGGTAAATATTTATTACTCTCCTCTACCAACTCCCTCATTTCAAATTGGCTCACTCCAGTAAAACACCGGTAAATCTAGTGTTAATTCGTATATTAATATTCAGCATTCGCTGTATAAACTAATTTGTAGGCATTTCTTTTATTATGATTTCTTGAGAGCGTTTTCCTTCAGTATCTTTCTGAATCATGCTTTTCCGTAATTGCCAGGAGTCACTTTGAAAATGCATTATAATCCAACGTGCAGCATATATATATTTTTGGGTGAAAATTTTAAGCAATAAATTACTATTAAAGCTTTTATTATTAAGACATAATTAAAATTAAAGGCCAATATTTTTCAGCGTGAGCAGGACTGGGTCAATTTACGTGCTTAACGATTTACAAATTTACCAAATACAGGACGACTAAATAACAAGACCCATGCTCAGACCTGTAGTTAAAATAGGCTTTTAAGCCCTCCAAGCTCACGGAAATGTGATAGCAGGATATAGTCCATTAACGGTAATACCGCCATGAGGTAAGAAGAAATGTAAACTCGGTAAAATCGAGAGAAACTACCATACACAGTGCACATAATGAGATCAACTTTCAAGATGTCTAAGACTAAGTCTAACTTTGTTAAAGCATCTTATTTGTTGTATCGTTTATTGTAACTCGTTTGCGAAATATATTTTGCTCAGCTGATCTCCGTTCAAATGCAATAAGTAGACAGTTAAAAACTGCGGGGAATAGAATACACAATAGTTGTAAGCTAGAAAAGGAACCACATAAGAAATAATGCAGACTTTCTAGCAGTAGACTGTGAACTTGAAGTGCGCTTGAGTAATAACAGTCCTGAAATAGGACTCAGTTCCAAAATTGCCTAGCAACGGAACATAATGTATTACTGTGATATCAAGGGAAAACCAAATAACAGAATTATATTCTCTATACAACTGTAGGATTATGATTTTGAATTGATGCAAGCGACGTATGTCAAAATTCAGCCAAACATAAACTTTATACTTAAATATTTCTCTGATATAAAAAATCACCTATATAAATATTGTGAAGAAATAAATTTTCTGTGATAGGAATTTAAATTTTATGCGTTAGTCACAATGCATATAAATTAAATTTGAGCTCATACATTAAAACACAAAATAATGGATTTATGTCCTACCGTAGTCCGTAACATTGTAACTATTTATTTTATTGCATCTGGTTTCCCTACTTTTTCAACATCATGTAACACTAAAATGATAACATAACCGAAAGTTTTATTATCAATATAACATTAGTAATTAAACCTTTACAATTATTTAATATAACTCTAAATCAAAATTAATTGATTTCTTTAAAATTTACATATTGACAAGACAACATCAAGTAAACGCAGAAAATATAAATAATCAATTTTAATTACTTTTTGCTCCACAATTATCGGGTTTATCAACAATAAAAGTGTACTGACTTGGAATTTAAAAATATTCCATCGTTTTCTTGATCACTTATATCACTTTCTTTGTCTTTATCGACATTTAACTCATCGGTAATATTATCAATAAAAGGTTCACTGTTATTGTAGACAAAATAATCATAAACATATTCCTCAGTTTCCATTTTTTGAATAGTTGCTTCTACACCATTGCATGTAATTCTTTGATCATAATTATCTATTATTTCTAATTTGCAGTCATATTCGTTTAAAGTTAAATTTGAATTTTCGCCATTTAACAGAAATAATAAATCTTTAATAGATAAAAACTTTTTGGATGTTTTAAGTTTTGTTTTCTGTTCTTCTATTTTAAATTTCTTGTTGCTTGTGATTTCATTTGGTGCTTCACTCAATTTTCTTTTCAAACAATATATAACTGGCATCTATAATTACTTTTATTTAGAATTATAAATTATTCAAAAATGTTTGTAAAAGAACGAGACATTGATCGAAATGCCAATGCTAGTCATTTAAATGTTTACATTTCAAATAATAATTCTATACCTTTAAAAGTAAGTTACAGTTTTACTAATTATTATATTTAAACAAATATTTTTTTTAGATATCGAAAAATATGTTTTTTAAAATAGATCAAGGAAATAAATTAAATTTACTTGTAGGAGCTTTTAATTTATCAAAATTTGCTCATATAAACTTTATCAATTTGAAATCATTTCCTATAGTTATTTTGGTTCATAAAAATTACACAGAAAATATTAAATATACTGTATCATATACAGTTAATTTTTCCAACAAGAAGTATACATGTATTAAGCTACATATTGTCAAGAAGACATGGTCAACAAATTCATGTAACACTTCTTTAATTATTAATCATCAAAATGTAATGTACAGTTGTGATTGCATTGATGATGGTCTTTTGATTCTGGTTGAAGTATGTTTAATTTGTTTTTGACAAATTAAATTTATTAATTTAGAGTCCACATTCTATTTCTCAAAGAGATAAAATTATCGTCTTCACTCCAGTAGAGCCTTTAAATTCTATAGATGATTTTGAAAAGTATTTGCATGAAGATGCTATACGATATGTACCTATTATAATGGTCATAACATCCATAATCTTAATTATATCAGTAGCAAACTTCCTGACTTTGTCTGTTACAGGGTAAAAAATTGTAGAACTTAAGATAATTAAAAAAATATATTCAGAGTAATTTTCAATTTCAGAAGTCGTCGATATTTTCGGCCAAAGTAATAAAATAAATTTATATTTATCACTTAATTATAAATTTCTTTATTTTAAAGTTTTTATTTTATTCCATTAATTAACAAAGAAAATTAAATCGTAGTAACATATATTAATAAAATCTAACTTTATAATTTCTGGCAAACACACAACAATCAATTTGGCATTAAAATAAGACGTGAAATTTTTACTCGTCCCAAAAAAAATTGAATTGTGACTGGAATGCATCGGTTTATATACCCTATTTTTGGTGTGTCAGTATGTGTGCGTGCATTGAGTAAGTAAGACAAATTCAAATTATTTTAATTCTAGTTAATTTTGGATCTTAATTTTTATCAATTTTAATAGCGGTTTTGTAAATTAGTATTAATTTTATTTTCTAATTTTTGTTGGCGTTCTAGGGGAAGTTACCTATTCTGACTCAGATAAAAAACTAACTTTCGGAAGGTGTTATAGCTAGGGGTGATGTTCTGTTGCTAAGTAACGCCTAGAAGACCATATAATACTATTTCAAGGTACCGACTGTATACCCGCGAGTGTGAAATGAGTTGGTAGTGTATACAGCGGCCGAAAGCGCGAGTAGAGGTGAGCTGGCATAATCCGACTGATCGCGACGCACATTCCTCAACAAACAGACACAAATTACGGATCTTGGGAAAGAGAAAGAGAAGGACTTGAGACTTCGGATTTACGATAAACTAAATGCGAATACAAACAGTACACTTTCTCAATCAGAAAACGAATAGAAAAACTAAACATTTATTTGATTATTATTACAACGAACAATGGTCATGTTTTGTCGTCATACGATGTCATCCAGGTCCACATTTCGGTATACATACGCCACTAAGGCCTGCTTTGTGATTGGCTGAGATGCAGTCATCAGAGGCTAGTTGACGGCGCATTCGACGAGTCCTTGTGTAGTGGTTCCGACTCGGGTTTGGAGGTACTGCTGCGACCGGTACGTTAGTAGGAACGGATGAGCTCATGGGAGCCTGTATCGACTGTGTTAACTTTTGATGTTAACTTTTCAAAATATTTGATAATTTGAAAATTTCCGAAAAGATTTACCAGGATAAATATTATATTTAATTTTATATTTAATTATATTACAGGGAAACAATAACGATAATTCTATTCCTCATTTTCCTAACTATAAGCCATTTTATGTTTCATCTAATAGTATTTGTGAATCTGACGAAGAAAATTAAGTTAACACCGGTAAAAATTGTGATCAATTTTTTGTTTTAATTTTCCATTTTTACTAGTTGATGTGCAGAACTAAGAATTTATTTCAAATAAATTACTATATCACTCCAGTTTCTTTCCAGGTCTTTATTTTCATGATTTCAGTTACCGCTACTAAGAATATTGTCCTGACAACTCTTTTACCCTTTTTCGTTTTCGCAGGACCAAGTACTTTTGATTTTTAATTTAAATTTATCATTGATACAAATTTTAGTTTCATCTGCAATGATAGTATTATTTATGAATGCGCATCTTGATTACTGTGGCAGAGAAGTGTAAGTTAATCTATTTGGATTTCAATTTTTTGAAAAAACTTATGCTGAGGGTCGGGTATATTTTCAGCTATTATCCCAAATTATATTTGTTTGCACCTTATAGTATCACAAAGAATATTCAATTATTTCAAAATCCATATTACAATGATACTTTTTGGTGCAGTATTAATATTTGAAGAAACCCGTTGATTTATGCAAAATTACAGTAATCCTTCGTCAGTTCGCGCTTCGACTTTCACGGCTTCACTAAATCGCGATTTTTTCAAATGTGTTTTTTCAAATATATATTCCAAATCATAGGACATGATCAACGCAGGTGTAATCTGAAGAATGTCATTTTATATGGAAGAGCTGCCTCTACTGATCAGCCCACAGTAAAATACTTTGTAAACAACACATTTCAAAAGATTCTTGAGGGTCGAGTATCAGCCAGAACAGGTGTCTAATATGAACAAAACAAGACTGTTGTGAAAAAGAATGTCTTGTCAGACATTCATTTTCAAGGACGAGGCCAAAGTCTGTATATCTAAAGCGTATAAGAATCACGTGACTATAGTTATGTGTGATAATGCTGAGAGATTTTTACTCAACCCTATCCTAAAGAATAAAAACAAGAACATTCTGATAGTGCATTGGATGCACGACAACAGGGGCTGGATCCCGAAGCATTAGACTAATTTTATGAGTGCTTCATCCCCAAATAGACTCGCGTTTAATGTTCTTCTCTTTGTGGATGCGCATGACCTATCCTACGACTGTGTGCGAATTGAGTTCCTTCCTCCAACCACTACTTTGCTGATCAAGTATACCATGACGACCTGTCTAACGAAAATCCAGGCTGTGTTAGATAACATGAAGGCAGAGACCATAAAGTCCAGCTGGAAGAACTTGTGGCCTGAAATTGTTCACGCCTATATAGGATTAATCCCAATGAATAAGCAACTCGACAGTGGATAAGGCAGTTAGATTAGACCGGTTGTTGGAAGGAGAAAGCTTCACGGATATGACTCTCGATGACGTTGATGAATGGCTAAGGACTTAATCAGATTACTTAATTGATGAGGATCTGGTGGAGATTACTGCGCCTGGAAATTATGAGGGAGAGAAAGAGCACCTAAAGGTTCCTGGAGGTCAGGATTAGGAAGTTAGACTTACACTTAATCGTATATCGCAAGACTGAGAACTATTAAGGAAGTACAGGACATATTTGGCAATGCATGCATTGCGGTTTCAGAATATTCTTGATGGTGCGATAGAACCCTAAAAGTATACTCTTGCATATGAAAAGAAAGCGCTAGCAATTGCCTACCAGGATGTTCTACAGCCATGCAGTTAGCCACCCACTGCATATGCCAAGTAATCCTTTAGCGGAAAAAGACAACGACACAGCTGATGAAGATACTGTAATGTATGTACAATAATATGTCCAATAATACTTATTTATGTTTGTCTTATTTTCTCTTGTTTTGTCTAACCCATATATGTTTGTAATAATACATACTAATATAATGGTGACTAGAGTGGTTTTATTTAATGTTCATAATGTTTATAAATTTAAAGTGTTGTAAATAGGTTTTCTTTGCTTTTACTACAAAAATAATCAATTGATTAGCAAAGAACCCTATTTCGCGGAAATTCACTTATGGCGGTAGAGTCTGGAACAGATTAACTGCGATTAATGAGGGATTACTGTAATAGAAATTTATAAATTTAAAAAATTAATAAATATAATATTTAAACGAAAGTTTCATAATATTTATTCAAATTTACATAAAAACATATTTTTCTTAATTTTATATACACACTAACTCTAATTCTAAATTAAGGTTTAACATAATATACAACTAATTTATATATAGAAAAAATAAACACAACTACTTGAAATAAGGAAAAATATTTTATTATAAGATTCCAGTTCACATGTTTAATTTTATTTCTATCCATTTAGCTACCACGTAATAACATTAAAAGGTCAATAATATTATTATATTATAAGGATATTAAGATTTTTGATGTTTATTTGATTATTTTTTATTTTATTTTGTAATTTAAATCTTAACGAGTCTTTTTTATTAAATGTCTCTGAAATTTAATTTATTTGAATGCTGATGGAGGTATATGTTTTTTGATGAACATAGTTTCTGCGATTAATCTTTGTAATGAATTTTTCAACGCATATTGTAATATTTTGCATTTTGTTTCGTGTACGAGTGGTTTTGATTTGTGTAATTTTTTCCAGTGTTCGTAATAATTACTGGTTTTGTTTTTGAAGGGTTTATTGAGTCTTTTTTGGAACGTTCTATGAGTTTCACCTATGTACGATGAGTCGCATCTCGTGCAAGTGATTTGATATACAATGTTTTTGAAAAACAAAAACATTTGGTAGAGGATTGGCATAGACAGTTTCGATAAAACAGGTCTGATGTTGGAGATTTTTGAGATTTCCGAAGTTGTGATTTCAAAGGTGCAGCGGTGGTAAAAGTTTGGCGAATATGTACCGACAACTCCGTATTGCGAATGTAAGATCTGCATATATTACATATCTTATTGTTTAAGAAAGGAAAGCGGAGGTATATTAATTAAACTTGTTAAAATTTAAATTAAAAAATAAAATAAAAAATTATATAAGAAATATTTAAAATCTTAATATCATTAAAAATAAGATAAACATTACAAGCTGTGTGATACCCAGTGCAAATCCCAATAGTAGACTAGTTTCGAGCTTTTGGCTCTCATCAGTACTATGCAGGAGACGCGAAGATTTCTCTTCGCGCCAGGTAAGTATAAAGCTTGTAATGCTTATCTTATTTTATTGTTAGACGTCCGTAAAAAAATATTTTAATCCATTATCATTAAAAATGTAATTAAAAATTAAAATTATAATTAACTAATAAATTTAATATAAAATATAAAATAAATTTTTATTTTCCTTACAGTTTCAAAAAAAATTGCCGAAAATTTGTGAATATCAAAAAAACATCGACATTTTTACTGACTCAGTCAAGTTTTTCAATAAATAAAATGTCAATAATATTATATTATACGAAATCCACAAATTTAGTAGTTTCAAAAGATAGAAACTATTCAATTTTGAACCATTGTTTATTATTAATGATATCATTTTAAGTAATTTTCAGTAACCAAAAATGTTTTATTCATTTAAAATATAGATTTTTATTTAGATTAAATTTACATCGTTCACTTATCATGAAATTTAATTTTATTCCGGGTGTGATTTTGGGTGGTCTTACAATATTTTTTATTCCTCTTACTCTATTAATGACTTGGAAAAAGAAAAATATTTACGGTTTTATTGTGCCTGCGGTTTTGGGTCTACTAAACGGTGCTGCCGGTGGAGTTTTATACCAAATAAAACGTCGATATATGATAGATCTTAGATACTACATATATTTCTCTTACATCTCACTAATAAATGTAATTTTAATTTTTACTGATTTTTATTTAGTTAGAAAATAAAATCAAATATATTTGAAAAGTAAATATTTCTAAGAAAGCAATCGAAAGCATAATTTTTTTATCTATTGCCTAAAAACCTCTTAAAAATTAAGTCACTAAAAATTAATCTAAAATGTCAATAGTTTTTTTAACCATATTTAGACTTGTGTTGCTGAGGTGACCATTTCAATTTTTATTTGCTAAACGTCTTGGATTTACACTATTATATAATATGTGTGATGAGCATGTGCAAATACAACTTGACACTTCCAAAAATCGATACTCTAGTAGAATTCAAATTTAAACTATTGTACAATGAAATATCTGAGCATGTCTGCAGTTTTAAGGATGATTTATATATTACAGATCTCGATCAATTACAAGTTTATTTAATACATTGTACAAAGGATTTCGCTATCATTGAATTGTAAAAAGACAAATATTTTATATTTTGATTAATTCTAATGAAATTTGACCAAAAATTGATAAAGACTTTGAGATTACCAAAAGAAATATATTTACAAAATGGGCATGTTAATTAAGGGACAGCCAAACCGAAAATAGTTAAACTTCATCAAAAAATGTTCATAAATAGTAATATTGTTGAATCAATATTTGTTGGTATTGCTAGCTCTCGAAAATTGATAAACTTTTCAAAAGATTCGAAATCCCATTTGACTTTACATTTCAAAGAGACATGTGTCTAATTCTGATATTGTTTCGATTTATAGTGGTTATCAAACTGGTGGAGAATTACCATATTTTATAGGTAAGTAATATGGATCCGGATGGTTTCAAACAATTGGAAGGTTTGCACTTCATATATTGTTTGAATTGATTGGACGACGAATAGTTGTAACTTCCACACCCAAGACCATATACAATTTTAGTAACCTCCAATATATTAAATAGTGTTTCTTCGGATAATATATCAACAAAAGATTTTCCACTTTTGTTTCTTCTGGACATCTTCTCTGGTACAACTAGTAAGTCATCCAACAAATCATGAATTTCATCTGGGATATTCATGTTAACCTCCAGCGTATCTCCATATAGGAGATTTCCTAGATATGCAACTTACATTCTTATATTATATTTTCCAAATCTTTATGTACCCATTTCCTTATGACAAACTCTGACTAAGCGCCCATCCATACAAATTATTTATATCGATGTATAATAATTTCCTTATTTTCATCTCTCTTGACTTGATGTTTGTTAGTGAAAGTCAATCCTCCTCGAATTCCAACTTCATAATAATTGTACATGTTGCTGTCCTGTATCAATTCAATGAGTCTATCCAACGACATTCTTGGAATTCCAAAAAACTTCAATGGTTCCAATTCATTATGTGCTAGTGATTTTGTTCTGAACTGTTGAAAGTAATCTGCCAATAGACATAGAAACGAAAGTGCCTCTAATACGATTTTTGCTATTCCTTTTTGCAGGTTCGATTTTTATGAATGACCAAATTCCAATTTTGCCCTCAAACCATTCATTATTATGTACATCAAATCTAGGTTTAACAACAGCTGCATGAAACATCACTTTTGTTATAAATCTTTTTGATTTTACTAGGCGATGCAATTCAACCTCGTCTGTTTCAAACAAGTAACGGCTTTGTTCCTAAGTTACTTTTCATATCCGAGAATTGAATACTTCCATCTTCAGAAAATTGCAAATGACGGAATACAAACATAATCCGCTCTTCTTTATTTCCACCTGTCAACACAAGCATTAATGATGCCGTGCAGACTCGCACTTCTCCAGCTTTTATTTGGCGATACAGAGACGTTTTTGACATTTCAAGTCACCTGGAAGTATTTGATTGTTTTTCCTTTGTTCGGTGGCACATTTCAAAATTTTTCCATTTAATTCAAAATTCTTCTTTTTTGGACCAACTCAACCGCGTTTTTTTGAAGCCACATTCGATGGACTGATTTCTTTGCCTCGTTTCCAGATTTTGGCTATAGTTTGAATACTCACATAGTATTTAGTTGCAATGGAATTGTATGCAACACTCTTAAGAATTCCGTTGTCACTTTCACTTAGGAAATCCTTATATATTAGCCTCCTTTGTTCATTGGAAAGTTCACGTTTATTTCGTTCTATTTTTATGGATAAAAATTTGAAATTTATTTTTGAAAATAATTATTTAAAATTGTTATTTATAATTTTATAAATCTATAGATTTAATAATTTGTTTATAAATAATCAATATTGTATAGTTATTCATTCCTCGTGTATGTAGGTAACCTGACGATGATAGTGATGTTATCGAAATATATAGTGAAAAAGATGTACGAATGGCGATTTTTATTAATAAAGTCTTTACCGTGTTTATTTAAATAATAATGATGATTGAATTTTAAAATTATAAGGATCTAGTGTTGCACAGAATCCTCAGAATGCTCAAGTCATGTCGGAAAATAATCGCAGTCAAGAAACATAATTAATGGATTTTGTGATCCTTTTAATCTCCTCGGACTAAATATACCCATGTGTTATACAAATAGCTTCGTTTATTAATAAATGAGGGAGTAGTAAAAGCCAAAATTTAAGTTGAAAGATTGTTATTAAATAAGGGACCAAACGGAAGACGGACACAGACCTTCTATCGGCAGTCCGCGAACCCACTCGAGTGCTTGCCGATTATAGTATATGGTCCTTTTTCACTGGTACTCACCCACTTGATGCATTACAAACGTTAAATTTTAAATATTATTTCATTTTTATTTAAATATTTTAATATTTTAAATTTTAAAATAAAAACACATTATATTCAATCTCAAAAATTCCTTCTACCCATTATAACTCGAATCATTGGTCGCAAAACGTTTTACAATCATACCCGATTCAAACGTAATATATTTTGTACCCAACTCAACAATACCAAGCTAGATCGAGTCAAATTATACGCTCGTACAAAAATGATCGAAACATTTTGTCACAAGAAAGATACGAGAACTCAAAACGAAAATAGCCGTTTATCAATAATAAGATATTTGAAAAACCCTAGCAATTCTAAATATTTTTTAAAAATTCTCGCGTCACCCCAGGGTGCCGGCGACACACAGGTTGCCCGACACTGCTTTAACTAATCCGGATGATAAAAGAATTTGGATAGGGAAAAACTCCAGTTCTGCATACTGGCATTATTTAGGGGTTGATGCCATTGATGATGACGATAATAATATTCAATCAGGAGCAGAGCCGGATCTCATCAATCAACATATCCAAGAAATATTTAATTCGATTGTTGGGTTTTCGCTAATTCAAGTCTGTAACCTCTGACTCCATTTGTCCTTTTAATCAAAACAATAAACTACCCAACGTATATTTGAATCACAAAAATATATTTCTCTCGACAATAAATAATCAGTAACCAAAGTTTTACGAGTTTGACCGATTCTCAACTCGGCGTTGATGCTTTGACAAAAGATAATATTCACCTTTTTATTCCCTAGATTCTCCTGACTAACGTTTTCCTTTTTCTATTTGATTTAATTCCTTTTCACTTTTTACGTATCCCTTGATTCTATATTTTCTTTATACCTAAACTTCCTACTTCGTCGTTTCCCTTTGCCTATCCTCGTTTTCTTCTAACCCTACCTGAGGCAAAATGCCGGTTTGCTTTGATTTTTCATTCCATATATACTCTTCGAAATCGGGATGACAAATGGTTATTGCTGAGCCAATCTATCTCTTGTTTTATAATTATTGGTTTTATTTATTGTATTGAAGTAATTATTTTTATTATTTAATAATTTGATGAATAAAAGTATTTTAATAAGTATTTTTATAGAGGTGTAGTTTGTTAATAGTGATAATAATAATAATCATAATAATAATCATAATAATCATAATAATAATCATAATAATAATCATAATAATAATAATCATAATAATAATAATAATAATAATAATAATAATAATAATAATAATAATAATAATAATAATAATAATAATAATAATAATAATAATAATAATAATAATAATATTTTAAACAATTAAATGATAATTTAGGCCTTTTGCTACGAATAATATATTTCAGGCGCCTCAAACACGCTGCCGGCGGCCCGCAAAGACTTTAATAAATTACTAAAAAAAGTTTATAATTTTAAATTCAAATTAATTAAATAACAAGAACTTAAATTAAATAATTAAATAACAAAGCATCCATACCGCAGTTAAAAATCAAGTTTTTCAATTAATTTTTTTGAAATTAAAAGCATGACTTCAATAATTTTAATTAATGCTTACTATTAATGCTTATTAATGCTTATTAAAAACTTTAGAAAATTATAATATTTTTAGTTTAAAATTTGACTCAAACAAAGCATCATCAAAGGTTATAATAAAAAACTTTGATAATTGTTGTAAATTTTAACGAATTATCCGTATTCAATAATTTTTACTCAATTTTTTTTTCAACAGTTCCAAACAAAAGAAATAATATATAAAATGTCTCCGAAAAAGAAATCAGAAATGGATGTTGAGTGGCATTAAAAAGATAAATTGAGGATGAAAACAGATAGTTTGAAGACAAGTGGGAAGATGTATTTTTTTATTGAAACAAAGGACTGAATTAAGTGTCTTATTTGTCATCAAACAATTGTAGTAGCAAAAGAGTTCAATCTTAGTCGCCACTATAACACACTTCATGGCAACAAATTCAACAAATTCCATGGAAAATTAAGAGAAGAGAAAATTATTCAGTTCAAATCATAATTTGAAAAACAAACAAGTTTGTTCTCCAAGTGCAATAAAGTCAGTGAAGATTCTGTCAAACCAAGCTATGTTCTCTGTGAAATGATAGCAATGCATCCAAACCTTTTACAGAAGAACTTTTTGACAAAGAATTCATGGTACAAGCCTGCGAAATAATGTGGCCTGAAAAGAAAAAGTGTTTGAGGGAATAAGTCTATCTGCTAATACAGTTTCTGCTCTAATTTCTGAGTTAGCAGATGACACAAAAAACAACTTGTCAATATCGCTAAAACTTTTGAAGCATATTCTATTGCTATTGATGAGAGCGCAGACACAACTTACACAGCCCAATGTGCAGTTTTCATTAGAGGCGTTAATAAACATTTAATGATTACTGAGGAATTAATACCTTTGAAGGGCACAAGCACAGGAAAAGGAGTGTATTCCTAAAGCTGAGCTACCTTTATATATATTTATACATATACATATACATATACATATACATATATATATATATATATATATATATATATATATATATATATATATATATATATATATATATATATATATATATATATATATATATATATATATATATATATATATAAACTGTCATGGAGGGGACACAAGTTTTTATGATAATGTGTGTGTTATATGACCTACATAAATACTTTGAAATTTTTCATGAAAGTCATTGAAATTGAGTTGATATACATAAAAACTCTGAAAAAATTTCTTTATAAAAATTTTCTTTATAAAATTTCTTTATAAATCGTAAAAATTAAAAAAAATTGAGTTGACCTACATAAAAATATTAAGCAAAAAATATTTAGCTTAATATATATTTTCTTCTTCAGCAGGGGGCGTGTAGAGCGTGTCCCTGAAGGGACACATCCTACTACTTACATAATTTAATTTGTAAAAACTTTATTACTGTTATTTATTTGATTATCAGATTCATTACATTAGGTTTTGTTATATTCGATGATGACGTTGCTGCTACTGATACTAAATAATACCAATATATCTCTGATTGATCAGCACTGCACTATTGACATTGATAAAACATTGTTGCGAAGATTTTTCCGATGGCGAAAACCGGTGAAAATGCGAAAAAAAATAAATGAATCTAAAAGACAGATATAAATTTTTATTTTCATTCTATGTTAGCTAAAAAAGTAAAATTTCAGTAAAAAACAAATTTTGTTTTGGAAATATTATTTTTTACTTTTTACATTATCAGATAAAATTTGTTTATTGTTTGAAATTAACGATAAAAAATATGAAAATGATATATTAATTAATACAAATGACCATAGTCATTGAACCTATGAACCTGTAAAGGAAAGAAACACATAAATGTCTTTCTATATAAGTTTCAAAGACATTTTAAAATACAAAATTGTTTCCTTAATCATTTTCTGCGTGTCAAAACTAGTTATGGACATGAAAGAAGTGATTGTTGGAGTGATTTGTAAGAGAAAAATAAAAGGTAATGTGACTAGAAATTAGACCAAAAATACTATAAAATTTTAAGATGGCAAAAAAATACATTTTAAATGAAGAGTTTGAAGGTCAATCGAATGTAGCATGTCACATTTTTAATTGTGGTATATTCTAGATTCATTTCGGGGTTATTCAGTCGATCTTGATATCACTGATACATAGTCTTTGTAATATATCTGTCGTGTAAGCCTCACAGTCGTCCTCACTAGTAGAAGGAAGTGTGCTCCATGACTCATCATATACCCCCCGCGATGACTCATCGCTAAACAAAGCCATATGATTCATCGACGACTCACCCATAGCAACCGTGGTAACAAGGTAAGGGTCATGTGACTCGTCCACAGCAACCGTGGTAACTATGGTAACTAGGTCAATGTTAAGTGATTCATCAATGACTCATCAAGGTCATTCTAGTTTTAGTAACTAGGTCAAGGCCATTCTATTTTTAGTAACAAGGTCATATGTCTCATCGATGAGTTATCATTTTGGAACAGAGCCAATGACTCACAAAGGCCATTAAAGTACATATGACTCATACTTTTTGGAACAAAGCCAATGACTCATCAAGGTAATTAAAGTACACATGACTCTTCATTTTTTAAACAAAGATATTTAAACATATAGACAAAGCCTCATCGATGACTCATCGTTTAAATAGGGGTCACCTTTCTTTGCACACTCCTCCCTGTGTATGACTCATCTATAACTCATTCTTTTTAAAACAAAGACAAATCATTTATTTTTAAAACAAAGACTCATCACACGACTATTTTTAAGAACAATGACTCATAAAGACAGGACTCCACTAGAAGAAAGATGTTATTATCAATAGTATTATTATTATTATTTTTTGTTATTATTTTCAATGTAATATTATTTTTCAAAGTAATATTATTATTTTTTATTATTATTATTTTATTATTATTATTATTATTACTATTATTATTATTTTTTCAAAGTAATATTATTATTTCAAAATAGTATTTTCATAAGTAATTACATAATCATTTCATAAAAAAACATTACCATTTCTGATATAGGTTTCATAATTTTCTTCATATAAACATATTCATATTCTTCATAAAAAATTCATAAATTTGTTTCATTATAAAATTTCATAAATTGATTTCATAACAAAATTTCATAATTCATAAATTGGTTTCATAATTCCTAAAAACATAATAATTAAAATTTACTTATTCATCCACGAGCATTTTGAATAAATGAAAAAGCATTGAGTATATGTAACGTTTATCCAATCAGAATACAGATAGGATAGAACAAATTAACGCACACATACTCTATGCTTTGTTCTAAAATGATGAGTCATCGCTTACTCATATAGTAACAAATAGTGTCCTTGTTACTTACATCTTTGTGTTTTTGTTAAATTACACGTGACATAAGTGGAACATGTCTTTAAAATATGAATAATAATATTTATATGAATAATAATAAAATTAATTAATAATATATATATATATATATATATATATATATATATATATATATATATATATATATATATATATATATATATATATATATATATAACAAAAGTTAATTAAAAATTTACGCGCGCACGGAATTTATTATTATTACTATTATTATTATCAATATTATTAATATTGTAAATATTAGTGAAAAACCTAAAATATTTACACACATTTTTAAACACATTTAACTTTATTAATATTATTATCATTATTACTATTATTATTATTATTATTATTATTATTATTATTATTATTATTATTATTATTATTATTATTATTATTATTATTATTATTATTATTATTATTATTATTATTATTATTATTATTATTATTATTATTATTATTATTATTATTATTATTATTATTATTATTATTATTATTATTAATATTATTATTATTATTATCAATATTATTATCGCAAATATTAGTGAGAAACCTAAAATATTTCTACACACATACTCAACCTATTAAAATTTATTATTATATTAATGTCTTTGCTAATCATGCACGTTTATTGTAAAGTCTTTGTTAATTATGCACTTGTATTGCAAATTTATTAGTCATACCCTGATACTCAATCTATTATTAGTATTATTCATTATTATTGCGAATATTAGTGAAAAACCTAAAATATTTACACACACAAGTTATGTATTATTTCTAAGTGATTGTGTGTGCAATAAACAATTATAATAAATTTTATAAAAATCATGTAAATTTCTTTAAAATTTATGAAAAAATCTATGTGTGTGTGCTATGGGGTAAAATTCTATTCTCAGATGGTAAGAATATATGAAATATATGATAAATTAATAAAAAATTGAAATGTTTTGATGAAAATAACAGTGGAGATATATTTAAAATATATTTTACTAAGACTTGAATATTTAACAGATGAAATATTTCTGTAAATTATTCGATAGATATTGAGAATCGGGGGCTGTTGATTTTTCAAAGTATTATTTAATACCTAAATAATTACATATTAAAGTTGACTGAGAAATAATTCTTTTAATAAAGTTTTGGCTGAGTCCTTTATTTTACACTAAATTTCGAAAATATATTATTATTAGTCACATTCCTAAATAATTGAAATGTGACGTAACATTTTAAAAATACAATTATATACTTTTTACTAAATTTAATTGTCAGTGTATTTTCCTTTAAACTTCTGTAGCAATTAATGAATAATTTAATTAAAATTTACACTCTTTATTAATTTATCATATATTTCATATATTCTTACCACCTGAGAATAGAATTTTATCAAAGTTCTTATCTTGATTTAATTCGTTTTATTATATATATATATATATATAGTCTGAGTTTATCCGAAAATATATTTTGTCCCTCCATGGGTATTGGTCGTAAGGGCACTGGTCGCAAAAGGTATATTATTATTATTTTCAACGTATTATTATTTTCAAAGTATTATTATTATTATTATTATTATTTCCAAAAGATATTTTTACGATTTTCAACATTTTAATAATTTAATAAAATAATAAAGTTACCAAATACATTTTGTGATTTAAGAAATCATATTCAACAGTTTTACTTGTTACTTTAACTAAATTACTTTTGTTTTTACATTTATAGCAATAGACATAACCAATCAAATTAGCATTTTCAAAATGTAATCAATGAGTCATTGTCTTTGTTTTATTGACATTGGTGAGTCATATGACCTTAAATGAGTCATACTTTTTAAAATAAGAATTTTGAAGAAAATAATCATGAAAATATTGAAAAATATGAAAAACAATGAAAATGTTGAAAATCGTGAAAATATAATAAAAATAATAATAATAATAATAATAATAATAATAATAATAATAATAATAATAATAATAATAATAATAATAATAATAATAATAATACTTGGAATTGAAAATTATGAAAATATTCATTCAAATGATGAAAATGTTCAAAATATTGAAATTGATGTAAAAATTAAGTTCTATGAAGTGAATAATAATGAAACTTCGAAAATAATAACTTTAAAAATAATATTTTGAAAATAATAATAATAATAATAAATTCCGTGCGCGCGTAAATTTTTAATTACCTTTTGTTTGATATATATATATATATATATATATATATATATATATATATATATATATATATATATATATATATATATATATATATATATATATATATATATATATATATTGTTGGGCTGAGTTGAAATAGGAAATTAGGAAAATAAAACAGGCATAACTATAAATAAATAAAAATAAACAAAAAATTTAAAAATAAACAAGAGTCAGGAACAAAAGAAATAATAAATTAAGAAATAAGAATTAAAACAAAGAATAAAAATAAGAAATTAAGATAAGAAAAAATACAATAACGAAAAAAAATGACATAAAATTTAGTAATCAATAAGAAAATTAAAGAAATAAATAAAAAATATAATAAAGATAAGGAAAAAATAAGGATAAGCAACTAAGAAAAAGCAACAATCAAAATTAAATTAAATTAAAAAATTAAGCGGTACTCAATTTTGATTGGTCCGCACATATAGCAAATTACTATATAAGGCAAACACTAAAATCAAAATCTCAATGTTAAAAACTTGCAACATTTAGGTAAGCGAAGCTATAACATTTTTAAATGTTAAAAACTTGCAACATTTAGAACCTTCGACATCTAACGTACAGCGAACCGACAAAACATTTAAGAACTTTCGAAAATTTGGAATTCAACTCACGGACAGACATTTCAAGTATAACGAACCGAGCCCGACAGATCAAGCTTTTGATATAAAACCTCTAGGAACTAATTTGGTAAGGATGTATTCAATATGATATTATGAGTAATGCAATTTTGATTTATACCGTACTTGAGTAAATTTAATGTTATGATTCAATTTCTCTCTTCATTTGGTTTTTAGTAATAATAAATTTTAATAATTCTGATGTTTAAGATATTTTTGATTAGAGTAATACTAGTAGAAAATGTTTATGATTTATATATTATTTTGATTTTATTGACTTGACAAAAATTCATGAGAAACGTGGAATTGAGATGTTTCTTGCCATGGTGGGAGGGGCCTTCGGGTGCTCAGCCGGTGGGTAAGGAGAATTTCAATCACGCAGCTGATTCGGGCCGAAATGTGAGGGCTTCCTCACGGGTCCGTTGCTGAAGTGCGCCTAAAATTTGCAAGAAGTAGTGGAGGAAAAGTAACAACGAATTAAAGTACGAAAATTAGAAGATGTAGTTGTGATTCACACAGTGATTGAGGGTACCACAAAACGACTTTGATAGTATCTTGGACGAAATTTAGTTAACTTGTCCAGAAAAGTTTCCTTTTATCCTAAAAGTTCACAAAGTTTCTTTTGGTTTTCATCAGCAGATCAACCATAATCCAATTTCAAGTTATTTTCTAACCCTCACTTCGAAATGTTAACTCATATCTTGCTTATCTCCGTATGAATCTACTCTTGACATATACGCTTGTGCTAGAATAACCTCGTGGAGAACACAACAATGTCGTTAATACAACTTAAATAATAAAATAACATGCAGGAAAATTTTATTTTCATCGAAAGGAACTCATAAAATACCTGTTGGCAACACCTAGTGCATAGATTTCTTTTTCGTCGGAATTTGCTCCTCATAATCATCTTCGAGACATCATGACAAACATTCCTCGAGTAATTTGGCAAACCATCGATATAAAATTCCAACACGAGAGATGAGGATGTTATAGGCAACGAGGATGATTCAAAGCACAATTTTCAATAAGAATCAACACATGTGACATAGAAATTAGCATTGAGAACATGGCATACGATAATTCCAGTTAAATGAGAAAGTACCAAATAGATTAAAAATTTCATAGAATATGAGAACGTAATCTGAGCACAAGGCAAATTCAATCGGCAACTGACAAAATACATTATGAGACCATTCGTTGAGTGAGCAAGGGTTAACTCTCATGCAATAAGATTAACGACACCGCATGCATACACACACCGGCGATAACACGATAATGTACAATAACCCGCTTATGACATTTCCCACTCAAATCAACCGATGTGAAACAAATTAAAAAAAAAATCAAATTTTATTTTATTAAACCATCAGGCCCATCGGGCATAAGGGGAGATATTCTCGACCCTTTGAAATCTAAAGCTTTTTACTGTTATCTGGCGAACGCTGAGCAGGTGCTCAAGCGTTAAACGAGAGGTCTGATTGGTTGATGTTGAAGCTTCTTGAGGCAAGCTCCACTTCCATATAATAAAGATATTTTGGGTATAAATAAGGTTATGCATGGACATACGGTATTATATATAGGATATAGTTGGTGAGTTTTTGGTAGTTCAGAGGAATAGTGGGTAGACGAGGTGGGAGGTACAGGTTTGGAGGTAGTTTGGATGGTGAGGTTTTCTTTGTACTAGTGTGTGAGGTAAAGGGTTAGAAGGTTTTTAAGGTAGAGGTTGGAAGACATAGGGTAGGGGTTTAATAGTATGTTGTGTGTGAAGGTTTTGGGTGAAGAGGTTGGTGGAAGGTAGGGGTTGGAAGGTAGAGGTTGGGCGGTAGAGGTTAGGCGGTAGAGGTTGGAAGGTAGAGGTTGGAAGGTAGAGTTTGGAAGGTAGAGTTTGGAAGGTAGAGTTTGGAAGGTAGAGTTTGGACGGTAGAGGTTGGAGGGCATAGTATGGAAAGGTAGAGGTTTGAGAGTAGGTTGTAGGGTGAAGGCTTCTTAAGGCTATTTAACGATAGGGTATAGGCGGGTAGAAGTTGGAAAGTAGAGGTTGAAGGATAGGTGAAAGGTTGTTTCGAGAGGTGTAGATTTTTTCTTGAGACCAGTGGAAGAAAAGGGGGTAGTGGTAGGAGTATAGGTATTGGTTAGTCGATGGTGGTATTGGTAGGGTTACAAATATTAAATATAAATAAGCAAATATAGGAATGATGCAATACAACAAAGAGACGCTTGACTGGTCAGGGTTGGTTGGGTTGACACTTGACTGGACAGGATTGCCGGATTGATTAGTCACTGTTAAAAAACACATAACAAAAGAGACTGGCTGGGTTGGTTGGGTTGACACTTGATGGTTGGGTTGGTTGGGTTGACGCTGGACTGGTCAGGATTGCCGGATTGATCATTCTCAGTTAAAAACACATATAACATAAGAGACTGGTTGGGTTGGTTGGGTTGACGCTTGACTGGTCAGGATTGCCGGATTGATCAGTCACAGTTAAAGGGACATTGATGGGCAGGTGTCCAATATGCCCTTGTAGTAAGGCATGTCCATTAGGGTGGAGCTTATTTTTTAACTTTTGAAATATGATCTTCTTACCCTCTAATTTTGTTCCTATTTATGAAATAATAATTCAGACAACATATGAGCACAATTGAACAATATTTAGAGGTAGCTCAATGACGGTGAAGTTTCCAGCACTCTGGTCGTCAGACTCCGACGGGTCCATAATTGTATTCTTTCAGTGTAAAATATATTTCACAAGCCGTGTGGTTACTGGTTAGGGGGCTTTAATCATTTTTAATCATTACTATCAATAATAGCTGGAATTGTTCATTCAAACAAAATAAAACTAAACTTATGATATTACGTAATTATCATTATTATCATAAAATTTTTGCATCAGCTTAGTGTTTTTTAATTTCTAATAAAAGTAACTAACTTTTGCCCTTGATGCATGTAGGTTTGCTTACTTATTCACAGGTTAGAGGCAGTGCAATAGACTACCAAAGCTGACAGCCATTTTGCTAACTTAAGCAGAAGAAATACAATTTTTGTTTCTATTTATTATTAATGATTGAAATAGTGATAAATTTGTAAATGTGATTATTTTTTCATCAACACTACACTACAGCAAACCAGGTATTTGAAATTATTTTTAAATTTATACAATGTAGTATCACATGTTACAGGTTTATGGTTTATCTTAAAGTTTCAAATATGTGTAATTTGTGTGTGTATGTGTTTGATTGTGTAATGTGTATGACCTTATTTGACAATCTGTGTATTGCAGTGTGGAGGTTGACTGGTTGAGTCCAAATATTTTTAGAATTGTTGCAGCAGTATGGCAATTCAGAATGTTTGCTTGATTGAGGCATATTGCTCTACTTTATTAATACAATTATTGTTGAGTTAACACTGCTAAATAACTGTTTTTAATGTTTCATGTTTAAAATGGTAAAATTCGTGATTCCAAATGCCAAATGATTGATAAAAATGCCTTTTCTAATTTTTTTCAGACTAATTGAGCTGATAAAAAATGTCATCTATGGCACAAGCAACAAGATCTCAGAACCAGCTGTATCTTCTTGGGGACTCTGTGACTGTATTAACCGGCAGCAAGTTGCCGTCATTGCGTATGACTCTTGGATTCTTCATGCATCACCATCTCGAACTGAAGGAAACCATAAGACAATCGTCGGCTGTTACCATCACTGAAATATCAAAGTTTTGGCTGAAAGCTAGAATCCCGATGAGAGAACATCAAAACTGTCAAACCAAGCTGGAGAAGACATTTGAGGAATGGCGTCTTCTCAAGAAGAACAAAACACGAGCTTCACCAACTCAACTCTCAAGAGAGGCGGCTTTTATTTCCAGACTCGATGATCTTTTTGATGTCGCTCACGCCGATACTCTGAACATGAAATCAGTTTTACAAGAAGATAAAGATTTCTTACTAGCACAGCGAGAGAAAGGAAGAAGAGGGTCGATGGCTGGGGTAGATGAAAAGCTTGCTTCCAAAGAGAAAAGGGCATCTGAAAGAGATAAGAAAATGCTTGCTAAGCGACAGCAAATGATTGAAATGAAACAGTTTGCAGAGTCTACAGTGGAATTGGCTTCATCTGGTTCAGAAAACAGTTCAACAGAAGACACAGAGAAGATGGAAACTGAGAATGATGCATGTGAGGAGGCTGTTGGAAGTATAGCATTTAGGACACCAAAGAGAAAAAGGGGACGAAAAACTGTTGTCACTCCTGAACTTGCGGCAGCACTGGATCGAACAAAAGTTTCAGACCGCAAGGCCGTTTTCGTTATTGCAGAGACCGCCAAAAGCTTGGGACATAACATTGATGAACTTGCTCTAAACAGAGATTCAATTCGACGACACAGAGTTGAACACAGAGTCCAGAGATCAGCAAACATAAAGGCTGAGTTTCAGGGCAACGTTCCCCTTGTTGTTCACTGGGACGGGAAACTTATCCCTGACCTAATTGGAAAAGAGAAGGTCGATCGCCTACCAGTGTTAGTGTCAGGAAAAGGAGTTTCTCAGCTACTCACAGTTGCCAAGCTTCCATCCGGAACAGGCGAGGCTGAGGCTGCTGCTGTTTTTGGAGCCATTGAAGACTGGGGCATAGCCAACAGTATCCGAGCTATGTGTTTTGACACGACCAGCTCAAACACTGGTCGGATATCTGGTGCCTGTGTCCTCCTAGAGCAGAAACTTAAGAAGGAGTTGTTGTCGCTGGCTTGCAGGCATCACGTTATGGAACTAATTATTGGTGCAGTCTTCCAAGTTTGTATGGGAGCCACCTCCTCTCCCGTGGTCCAACTCTTCAAACGCTTTCAGGAATACTGGGCATTCATCGAAACGGACAAATATGAACCAGGGATTGCAACAGACGACGTGGCAAATCTAGTGGAAGACATTAGGCAAAGCACCGTCGATTTTGCCATCAAGCATCTTGAACAGAGCCAGCCGAGGGACGATTATAAAGAATTCTTGGAACTCGTGATTGTCTTTCTCGGTGCTGCTCCTGCCAGAGAAGTGCGATTCATGTTGCCCGGAGCAATGCATCATGCTCGCTGGATGAGTAAAGTCATATACAGTTTAAAGATCTGGATGTTCAAGGCTCAATTCAAACTTACTTCTGCAGAAGAAAGAGGAATACGCGATGTGTGTGTGTTTGCAGTACGCATCTACCTGAAAGCCTGGATCTCTGCACCTCAAGCATCCGGTGCTCCTTACAATGACTTTCTGCTGCTCAAGTCTCTGCTTGAATACTCGTCTATCCATTCTGCAATCTCAAAGCAAACATCACATAAGTTTTCCAATCATTTGTGGTACCTGTCACAGGAACTTGTTAGCTTGGCTTTCTTCGACGATCGCGTTAATTCGTCAACAAAGAGACTGATGGTGAGTGCAATGCAGAGCGAAGAAGAGCAAGATAAGGACCATTCAAAGAGAATTACAGTTGCTCTCGATTCCTTTGAGACCAAGAACTTGGAAGATTTTGTCACAGCTAAGTCAATGACCCTGCTCCGAATGCTGGAACTTCCACATGGATTCCTCGCGGTTGATCCTGATTTGTGGGAGGACAGAGATGATTTCAGGCAAGCAAAGGAAACAGTCAAGTCACTGAAAGTAGTAAATGATCATGCCGAACGTGGAGTTGCCTTAATTCAGGAATACAGCGGCTTGTTAACTCACGATGAATCACAGTTACAATTCCTCCTGCAAGTTGTCGAGGATCATCGTCGAATGTACCCTGACAGCAGGAAACAAACTATGTCTGGAGTACCACATAAACAATAAATTTGGAAATTGTTGAACTGACACCCTGAACTCTTCCCAAAACTGAACTGAGATTGCAATCTAATTGTGTTGAAAAATTTATACTGATTTGTTACAAATAAATTGAGAATTTATGTAATTTTCATAATTTTGGTAAATTTGAAGCACTTGAGCTACCCCTAAACACAATAATTTATTATTCAAACTTTTTATGTAGTGTTTCTATATTATAAGGAACAGATTAGGAGGGTAAGACTTTCAAAAATACTTGTTTTAATTTTTTTTAATTTTTAAGCTCCACCCTAAGGTCCATCCGCTGTCCTTATGTTTTTTGAATGATTGGCAATTGAGGTAGTGTTAGGCAGTCGCAGTGGCTTTTTTTTCATCATTGGGTATTCAACATGGTGGGTCCTTTCTATTAAATAAGTCGGTTGCCCGAGGAGGTGCATGGTATAGAATATTGGAAATATTATTATTATTATTTTTATTATTATTATTAGTAAGTTTAAGATTAGTAATACTAGTGTTATTTTATTGTTGTTATTGTTACTATTAAATTTAGAGTTTATTGACATTATTATTATTTTTATTATTATTATTGTAATCGTTATCATTATTATCTGTATCCCTATTATTATTATTATTATTATTATTATTATTATTATTATTATTATTATTATTATTATTATTATTATTATTATTATTATTATTATTATTATTATTATTATTATTATTATTATTATTATTATTTTTATTATTATTATTATTACCATTACTATTATTATTATTATTATTAATATAATAATAATAATAATAATAATAATTATTATTATTATTATTATTATTATTATTATTATTATTATTATTATTATTATTATTATTATTATTATTATTAATTTTATTATTATTATTATTACCACTATTATTATCACTATTGTTATTATTGATACTATGAATACCAATATCATAAATCTTGTTGCTATTATTAAGAACTTTGTATTCATACGCAACACTCAGTATACAAAAGCAATACCATTTTTAAATCTCATCATTGCATAGGGATAATTAAAATTTTTGTATAATAGGAATAGGTTTGATATAAATATGGTAATGCTTTGACAGATAGATAATATATAAGGAAATATGGGGGTGTGTGTTAGTCTTTGTATATGTGTTCCCTGTATATGTGGTTTATTCCGCGGGGTTTTGATAAGGAAGTCAGGGATGAGGGTGGCGTTGATGCCCATTGGCGTTTGTTCGATGTCTATATCGTATTTATGTTCGAGAAGGAAGTCAGAGACAGCTTGGAGGACATTTCTATGTTTGTTTCGTTGGGCATTGGATTTAGCAGGGCAGTGGTTAAATATGTGTGCTTGTGTTTCAGGATGAGCGTAGCAATGCCTACATAGGGTAGATTTCTTGTATTTAATTCGACGGGGTGTATAATTTAATTTTAGAATGTTGTTGCGTGCTCGGATCAGGAAGATAAATTGCGGGTCAGTTAGAATGTCCGTTTTAAAGAAAAAACTAGCAATGCTACTACTACCGACGCTTTTGGCTATATGTCCTTGGCATTTCATTTCGGACCATCTATCGGCATAAATGAGGCTAATAATAGAGTGTATTTCAGATGAGGTATCTTTAAGGTTGGGGGATATGAAGTAATTAATTCGGTCTTTGTATTTAATTTTTAATTGGTAGGAATTTTTGAGGAAGACTATTTTAGTAGAGATCCCATATTTGAGTCGCAGTCTTATGGATGATTTCCTGAATTTTGAGAAGAGAGATTTGGATGGAAAGGTTTTAGTGGAGTCGCCATTTAACCAAGAGATTGCAGAGTTGATGTTGCCATTTCCTCTGGCGTGGCTGAGTTCGGATAAGACGAGGTTGCGAAAATCAGTGTCAGTTGAGTTGAGGGCACGTCTGAGGTGGACAATTCCCTGGATAAGGTATTCATCAATGAGGGATGTTATACGCAGTCCTCCAAGTTTGATAGATGCATATATGAAGTTGTTGTTGAGCTCACAAATTTTATCGCCAATGGCATTTTTGATTATGGTTTTTAGTCTTTGGGTGGCGCCCCTATGGGGTAGACCTGCATTATTTTTCAGGTTTCTTTCGGAGTCGAGTACACTGTGGTGGATCTCGCAGTTGCGGTCGATATAGGTAAGGTGAGAATGGATGAATATTTTGTAGGCATTAAGGTCTTGGGCAGGGTGCAGATGGGAGGCAAGAATTGTTTTGGTATCAGTTAGGGCATTTTCAAGTCTCTCCTCAATGTTGTGTCTTACCTTATACGTGAAATCAACTCCAAGGTATCGGTAGAGGTTAGAGTCATCAATTCTGGGGAGGAGTTCGTCATAAAAGCTGATTGGGCTATAATTGTCATCATGGTTGATATGAAAGTATCCAGATTTCGAAGGCTTAAAGCGAAGGTTAACTTGTGAAGCCAGTTGTGTCGTTTCGCAAAGTGCCAGGTTTATTGAGTAGTACGAGTCCGAGATTAGTACAATATCATCGGCATAGGCAAGGATGCTAATGTTGTGCCCATGGAATAGGAAGGGATGGTGCTTTAAGACATGTTGGAGTATGAAGTCTATACATAGGCAAAAGATTGTCATAGATAAGGGGCAGCCTTGCTTAACTCCTTTTACAATGGGGACAGATGGGGAGCGTTCTCCTTCACATTCAAAAATAGTTTGCACATCGTTATACATGTCATTTATAAGTTTGATTGTATTTGGGTTGAGTCCCATATTGGTAAGAGTGTGCCATATAAGAGAGTGAGGTAGAGATCCAAAAGCATCGGAGATATCGAGCCATATGATATGGAGGTCAGTTTTATTGCGGATTGCAGCATCTTTGACAAGGTGTAAGGTGAAATTGTGTTCAGCACATCCATCGGGTGCTCATATAGCTTTTTGGTTGTTAGAAAGTAGGTTGCCGAGTTTTATCCAGTTCAGAAGGCGGTTGTTAAGAAGTGAGGAGAATATACGGTATGAGGTGTTCATGATAGATATGGGTCTCCAGGAGCTAGCTTCGTGGCTAGTCTCGGCCTTTCCAGCTTTTAAAATTAGTTTGGAGCGAAAAGTTTTCCAGGACATAGGGCAAGTAGTTGTGCGTAGTAGGTTGTTAAACAATGATAGAAGGAATTCGAAGTCAGGTGATAGAATTCTCCAGTCAGATAAAGAGATGCCATCCATACCTGGGGCTGTATTGCTGAGTTGCTTGAAGATTGCCTTAATTTCATCGGTGTCAAAGGGGTCACATGAAAGAGTTTCGGGAAGTGAGGGTAGTTTAAACAAAGGATTAGGTGAACAAATTGTGAGGGTTCCGGCAAAGAGTTTCAGAATATTATCCATAGTCGGTCTCTGGAAGGTTGGGTATTTCTCAGGATCTTGGCGATTTCCTCCTTTGGGTTAATGGTATATTTTTTCCTTTTAATGAAAAGTAATTCATTTTCATTACGGGATTTTTTATGTATTATGTCAGAGGGCTTTTTGGTGATATATTTTAAAGGGTGAATGTTTGCATTTATTTTTTCCATTTCGGAAATAGCATAGTCAGCGTCAGTTTTGTTTTCGATGAGATTAAAAATAATATTCTTTATAAACTGTTTATATTTGCGTATATCATTATTTGGTATTTTATTTTTAATATAATTATTAATAATTGTTTTAAGTTCAAGGGTCATAGAAGGAATGTGGGGTGTGGTGAGGGGGTGTCGTGTGATGAGGTGTTCAATGAAGTGACAGATGAAAAAAGCTGAGTCTGCAGGGGCACTGCAACGAGGGTATTCGGGTTCTTTCAAGTCGATGGATATGGGTAAGACAATTTTCTGAAGGTCTAGGATGGTTTCAAGTAGGCTATTGGCGAGTTTTGAGTGTGTCAGAAGGCTGGTGTCGATTAATGGGTCGATGAGTACTGCAAGTTTTTGTTTTTTATCGAGGAAGAAGAAGAACCAACTATTTTGTCCATTGGACATGGGTATGATCACAAATCGCATCTACATCACTCGTCGGAGAATAGTTCCATGTGTTCAACCCAGTTTTGTCTGTGAGTTGCATGTTTCTCGGATATCTACTATCACATTAACTGAGTTCAATTAGTAATAATTTTGGGTTGGGAAAATATCCCGTCCTACCTAATATATTCTCGATTGACTGCCAGTGTAATTTTCTACCAACCATTAAATTTGAGATATACGACAGGTAATTATCAGTTTCCCTTGGTGGATTTGGACACAACAAATGATTTTGATAGTGATATTTATTTAAGTTTTGCATATCTAATAGTTTCCGAGATAAAAAGGTGGATTCGCTAATTGAATAATGCAATGTTAAACTTAGAAATATTTAAATGCATGTCTGATTTAATATGAGGAATTTCGAATATCATTACAATTAGGTACATATAAGGTTTTTCTTTTCAATAAATAATTGCCAGACCTACTGAGGTGACATCATAAGCACCGTCCATTTTTTCGTGTATAAATGCAATAGAGTAGCAAAGGTCGATCGTCTGGGGGGGGGGAATTTCTCTTGTCAGCCAACACGATTCCTTTTTCTTGTTTAAAACGGTATAGACGAATAGTATGAACATCGAGACGGTAAATAAATGGTTATTTTGAAAAGATGATTTTTACAAACCTAGTGATTTATGATGATTATTTCTTGTCTCTTCTTTACAGCCAGCGTAATGATCCCAGTTAACAAGACCACTCTCAGACCGTGTTTTTCTTGCGCGGATAAGAATGCCATCATCAAGGATTTGCAGGCCCAAATCGGTCGGTATAAGAGGAAGATCGACGAGTTGGAAGGCACATGGTTCAGCCCAGTGCAAATGAAGGAGGTACAAAAGAAATTGTACCGCAGTGAACACTGTCGCGATGCTTTGATCTCGGAAAGTAGATCACAACGTAGCCTAATCAAGGAGCAATCGGAGGCTCTCCACAAGGTTTATCTGCAAGCGGCTACCACCCGGAAAATCGTCCGCATCCCTATTCACGAAGCAGACAACATCTTTCCTACCCACCACGATACAACTCTTGATCGACCATCTGCAGTCAAGAAACCTTGTCGCGAGTGCGTCGAAGCCGATCTATCACCCAAGTCTGCCTAAGTGGTCATCACCGGCACCAGCAAGGCGCTCCTACCCATAGCGTCTACCTCTACGGCGCAGCCGGCTACACTTATTGCTTCAAAACCCAAACGACGACAACTGTCCAGAGCCGAACGAAAGAAGAAACAACGCGAGCGAGTAGCCGCTAAAGAGAGAAAGCAAACTGCGAGTGACCCTGATAACGCGAGTAGTACCTGTTCCTGAAATCGATTTGACAATGGGAATCCCGGGACGCATCATCTCAGCCGCTGGCGTCACCTAGGAGGAAAATGCTTCGGAGTTTTTTGATTTAGAAGAACTTTTGGCCGACACCGAGTGGGAAAAGTGAGAATTCGCCATTAAGTCGCAACTCATTGTCCGCGAACGTTCATAATTAACAATTAACCTTAGATGTCTGTGTATATATTGATTGTTTTGTATAATTATCGTTAAATAAATCGTTCTGATCTTGAATAAATTTTCTGCGCAGTGTTTTAGTACAAATCTGTTTACGAATGATTGATGAAGCTCTCTGAGACTCGATGATTTACCAGGTCCGATGAGTAGTTTAGAGGCGGTGTAATGATTGACAGCGATGAAGCAAGTAGACGTAAGCCCTTCTATCGGCAGTCGAGACAAGGAAGTCGAGGCCTCAGAAAGGAGTAGTCCTAAGGCAGGGGCTCACCTATTTTCTGGCGTCTCGCTGGCATAATACAGTACCAACGTGAAGTAATTCACGGGTATTATGTTGGAGTACAGATTGTGCAGGGTTCTGCTCCGAGTTGACAAAGTGGTAGGTGAGATATATGAAATGGGCAATCATCCCTTAGACGAGACGTCAAAGTTATGTAAGTCAACCGAGTAGTACCCCAGCAATATATATATATATATATATATATATATATTATAAGGTTTTCAAAATTTGAACCTTGGACCTTTGACCCTCCACTTTTGAACCATCATACTCATCTTTGAATTACCTTTTGTTTGATATGTATATATCTAAATGTATAATTTTTAAAGGTTTTGGACCCCTTGAAGGTTTGAAGGTTCATAAACCTTTGAAAGTATGGCCATGATACGTGCATCTCAAATACCTCTTGTTTGATATGTATATTGTAAGTTTTAAAAAATTTTGAACCTTGGACCCTTGGACCCTTGGACCTTCGAACTCGCCATCAAAAGTCCTTTTGAATGATATATATTATTAATTAATTTTATATTATACATATAAATATTATTATTCACATTATAAAGACATGTTTCACTTATGTCACGTGTATTTAACAAAAACACAAAGATGTAAGTAACAAGGACACTATTTGTTACTATATGAGTAAGCGATGACTCATCATTTTAGAACAAAGCATAGAGTATGTGTGCGTTAATTTGTTCTATCCTATCTGTATTCTGATTGGATAAACGTTACATATACTCAATGCTTTTTCATTTATTCAAAATGCTCGTGGATGAATAAGTAAATTTTAATTATTATGTTTTTAGGAATTATGAAACCAATTTATGAATTATGAAATTTTGTTATGAAATCAATTTATGAAATTTTATAATGAAACAAATTTATGAATTTTTTATGAAGAATATGAATATGTTTATATGAAGAAAATTATGAAACCTATATCAGAAATGGTAATGTTTTTTATGAAATGATTATGTAATTACTTATGAAAATACTATTTTGAAATAATAATATTACTTTGAAAAAATAATAATAATAGTAATAATAATAATAATAATAATAATAATAATAATAAATAATAATAATAAAAAATAATAATATTACTTTGAAAAATAATATTACATTGAAAATAATAACAAAAAATAATAATAATAATACTATTGATAATAACATCTTTCTTCTAGTGGAGTCCTGTCTTTATGAGTCATTGTTCTTAAAAATAGTCGTGTAATGAGTCTTTGTTTTAAAAAGAATGAGTTATCGATGAGTCATACACAGGGGGGTGTGCAAAAAAGGTAACCCCTGTTTAAACGATGAGTCATCGATGAGGCTTTGTCAATATGTTTAAATGTCTTTGTTCAAGTATTTGTTTAAATGTCTTTGTTTAAATATTTGTTTAAATGTCTTTGTTTAAATATCTTTGTTTAAATGTCTTTGTTTAAAAAATGAAGAGTCATATGTACTTTAATTCCCTTGATGATCCATTGGCTTTGTTCCAAAAGTGATGAGTCATATGTACTTTAATAAGCTTGATGAGTCATCAATGAGTCATATGACCTTGTTACTTAAAAATATAATGACCTTGACCTAGTTACTGAAAATAGAATACCATTGATTAGTTATCGATGACGTCATGCGACCTTGTTGCTAAAAATAGAATGGCCTTGACCTAGTTACTAAAACTAGAATGACCTTGATGAGTCATCGATGAATCATATAACCTTGACCTAGTTACCCAAGTTACCCAGGTTGCTGTGGACGAGTCACATGACCCTTACCTGGTTGCCATGGTTACCACGGTTGCTGTGGACGAGTCATCTATGGTGTATATGTCTTTGTTTAGCGATGAGTCATCCCGGGGGTATATGATGAGTCATGGAGCACATTTCCTTCTACTCTCACTCATTCGTGGTGTAACTGTTGATTTGCTGGTAGGTCTTATTCAATGATTTTATTCTTTCAAAATTGTCTGTAAATGTCGGTAATAGTCGTTTTCTAGGTTCACAAATTTTTGTAGCTATTCTAATTTTTCGTTATTATGTTGCATTCTAAAATTATGGGAAAAGATTAAGACTATTTGCATTCTTACACTTCTTATACTTTCTTTATTAGCTTTGTTGAGGTTGTTAAAGTAAATTATTAAATTATGTCAAATTAAATAGTTCGGAATAAAAAGAAAACCGAAATTGAACGAAAAAGAATGGCGGTCACTTAGAGAAGTAATGGCAAAGAAAGATATGACAAAAACAGAACAATAAAAGAGTACAATCAAACACGAAATGGAAAGATGCGCAAACCTGAGGAAGTGGAATAAAGTGAAATGTTATCGAAATTGAAGATGGAAAACGGGAGAGGTGTCTAAATTAGTGAATGGTGAAGAAGACAGTGAGCAAGAAATTGTTAAAAAATGTTTAGAAAGGGTCGTAAAACAGGCAAATATGGAAAAACAAAAACTATTAATTAATTAACTAATTAGCTAATGGAAAACCCGAGCTAATGGGAAGTCCGAGCCAATGGAGAACCCGAGCGATGAAGAAAACGCGAGCGCGGCAATTTTGGAGGGAAAAAACTGGGAATTTTGAGAGCAATTATCCAAACAGTCGGATTAACTAAGGTAAACAAAAGAAAGGGAATTACTAAAAGGGTCAACAGAAATAACGAATTAGAAAGCGATAACTAATGAAGTCAAACCTAATTAGGTCAAAAACGGAGCAATTACAACGATTATGGGAGTATATAGGAAACTCCAAATTCAGATAATCGGCAGTAACCTCAGGTAGGGAAGAAGAAACTGATAATAGGAGGTTGAGGAACAATGTCAAGAACTGAAAGGGAATTATAAGAGGAACTGAAGAGTTAGAAATAGGAATATTAAAAGAGTTCAACTCAGAGAACGGAATATCAAATAAAAAGGTGAAACTTATTTTTAAATCGCACAGGGTCGAGACTTTCCAGGGCGAAGTTCGATCAGAAATTGCGAGCAAAATCGTGGTTAACTAAAAGTTGTAATTATTTATTGAGAATTATAAATAAACATATAACAAATATACTTTGGGAGTTTGTGTTTGTCAATTTTGGAACATGTGGAGTCATAGTAACCAACGGTCGACTTCTTAGTATCATGAAACCCAACAGCTTTTATTCGTCGTTTCTCTGGGATTTTGGAAAAATGTTGCACCGATATTTAGTATATTTATTTTAATTGCTGATCTCGTGCCAAAATCTTTTAAAATGCAGGCTGAGGATTCATTTTAAAATTGTCGGTCGTGTTTGCTATTATTTAATCGTGGGTTTTCCGACAAAATGATTTAAAATTAAGCTGAGCCCCCAAAAATAATGTTTGCGCTGTGGGGGTGACATGGTTACAAATTTCTAGGGCAAGTAGTGTTGACTTGATGACTGAATCACAATGCCAAACGACTATTTTACTTCTGCATGATACCCATCATAAAAACATTTAGCAGGAACATCCTTTGGCAGTACTTGATGGTGCTTGACCCGGGCATGACATTGATCTGTACCATGTAGTCGGTAAATAAAGAACAGTGAGCCCTTCATCTATGGACTTCTGTACCGTACATTTCACTGCTTAACTTCAACTATGGTGAGAGATATATAGTCAGATATTTCTCAAAATCTACCAAAAATAGTTCTTGCATCAGTTGGGGTTCTTAAATTTATAATTTCCAAATAATAAAAAAACGAATATTGAAAAGTCAAAATCAAGAAATCATTGAATTAAAATTTGAAAAACGGATCCGATGTATATAAGATGATGAAAAGGATCATGGCGAGAAAAAAAGTTCGATTTATCTTAAGAATTCAAAGTGCATGACTGTATGTAGTTATTGGTAAGATAGAAGATTCTCAGTTTTTAATATTCTATAAGACTGATCAGGAGATAAAAAATTTGGATACAAATCGATCACAACCATTTTGTAAATGAACTCCCACATGCCCATGAAAGGAAACAAGTGATTTCACGTTGTGGATCTTCCAACATCAAAATCTTCCATTGCTTCAGTGAAAATTTTACAGCAGTTATACAGTTCACCATTTTCATAACAAGTGAACATTGAACGTCTATTAGTCAAAATTCCACAGATCCTGATATGATTTAAAAATGTGAAAATCTTTCTTCCAGTCCGACCAATGTTACGTCGACGAGAAAAATAAAAATCTGTTGCTTTAGCTTCAATTTTCCATCTGAAGGGGTTTCATCTGCATTTTCATAGTCAAACTGTGATTTGGTGCGCCTTACTACTCGTTTAGTTTCAAACTCCATGGGAACGTGACTAGCTTCTGCAATTTCTTTAGCATCTTTTTCAGCATCTTCAAAGCCACGTTTACGAAAATGCTACCAAAATTCGCAGACAGCTTTCAATTCGCGCTGGAGAGTATCGAGTTCGATCCAAGGGCTTTGAAGAGGCTTACTATCTTGATTCATTTGAGAGAGAAAATCAAGCCAGGAAAAGAGGTACAAAAGAAACTTCCAGGATGCCACTTTATTCGCAAGGCCATGAACATCACTTGCTTTCATACAGTCCTTCTTCTGTACAAGATGATCACAAAATTCTAAAAGAGCTTCATGAAATCAAGCAGCTTTTATGCTGTCAATACGACACTCCAAGCGTGTGTCAGCCAAAGGTTTCAAAGTAAAAACCTTTAGGTGCTTTTTCAAAATATCCCAACGTTGAACAGAAGATTCGAATATTGTGTATAATCGTTGCAGCGTTCCGAAGAAGGAAAAGGACTTCAGCGAAGATTTGACAGCGTCACCAACTATAAAGTTGATTTAATGGCTGGCACAATGTTTAAAAAGAGCTTTCCTGTTCAACTGCAGCAGTCGAGACTGTATTTGCCATCATATTGGCTCATTTTATCGTAACACTGAGTTCGAATATTTTCAAGGGACAATTGTAATATGGTGGGTAAATGCTTGAAGGAATCACTGCCCAGTAGTATTCGTCACATACAGAAATCATGTCAAATGCTTCTTAACTGTCACTCCAACATAGCGTTTGCATTCCACGCGTCTTAGCATACAGAAAGCTTGTTTTTGAATTTTTTGCACATTTTGCCTGCAAAGTGATCAGATTTGGCAAGCAATTCAAATAACCAAAGGAAATTCCCCTTTGCTGGATCCTTAAGCTGTTGATTGCTTCCTCTGAATGCCAATTTGTACTCAGCTAGGAACTGAGTGATTGCAAGGCGTTGAAGAATTGATTCCCAGTACTTCTGCTCCAGCAGCTTCATTTTCTGATAGTTTTCATCAATCGTGTTTCCTGATTGAATACGGGACTTCATTTTATGCCACTTTTTTATATTTTCTCAATGAAAAGCTGACTGTTTTAATGTGTTGAGGTCTCACTTTTTAAAACCCCAACTTACTGGTTCCTATATAATAAATTAAATAACAATAAGTCTGTTTAACAAAGTTCTATTAATAAATAAAATTCACCTTTGAACTACAAAATTTATCTTCTAAGCTTTTCAGAAATTTACTGATCAACGATGCGTGTTGTGTATTGTTAATATGTATGTCGTGCGTGTTATATTATAATTGTAGAATCAATATGGTAGACGTTCTGTACTTAATTTGAAATCTCGTAGAGATTGCCTCTTCAAGATTCAGGAATAATTCAAGAAATTTTTGGGCGAATTTACTAAATTTTGGTGTGGTATATATACCATTTTTAAGTGTCAGTAAAAATAAAATATTTTAATATATACGCACGGAATATTATATTTACTTTCTACAATATATTTTAATTAAAAATTATTCTTATATTATTTGCCTTTGCGTATCTATATTTTATTTTATTTTATTTCCTTTTGCGTCGCATTTGTATAAAAAGATTTTTAATTAAAAATTTATATTAATCTATTTGTTATATTTAATTATTTTATTTCGCATGTTTACAGAAAAAGATTTATATTTTCCAAAGAAAATTTTGATTAAAACTCTAAAATTTATATTAATTTATTTGTTAAAATATTTTCTCTTGTATTTATATATTAAATGTATTATTACATCACATATATACACCGATTAAAAGGAATAATCAAAATTAAAATAAAATATAACACAGTGTACCCATAATAAAAATATTTACAATCATTCAGGATTAAAATATAACATAATGAATAGTTAATAATAATAATATAAATGAATGTCACACACAATAAATATATACATTGTTAATTAGATTAATAGAATCACAAAGGGTAATGATTGTTAATTAATTATTGTTTTTGGATTGTATTGGATTGAATTGATAGATATAGAGAAGCTTTAGAGATATAGAGAAGTATTGTTTACATCTAATTCCACTCTTCGGCGAACACATTAATTCTATATTTGTTTGACCCCGTTCTATAATACTTATTGTGGGTAAATGTAGTGATGGGCCTGCCCTCATCATCTAACAAATGTAACGGATAGATATTGCCATGCATTGGAGCCGCTTTTTTCAGCTTGGAGTTCTATTTTCCTAACAAGTTGCAACAGAAGCATATTACCGAATCACTTCCTTTGGAGTAGACTAACCAGGTTAGAAGAACTTTCTCGCCATTCTTCATGATGATATAGTAATTCGAATGTCGCATGGACATGAATATTCATCATATCTTTTCCAGCTGTATTTTCAGGCTGTGACATTGGAACACTAAAACAATCATAAAGTTTACTTTTACTACATGCTGTAAGATTAGCAATTGTCTATTATTACTTACTCTTAACGGGAAGTTAAAGTCATTGGTAGAATTTGCAAGTGTCAACTGTTAACAGTGAATAAAAGATATAACTTACTGTTGGCAGAAAATAAAAATCTTTGGAAGACGTTCTTTGTGAGCTAACAGTTGATTCTGTTTTTTCATTTTATCAGCTCTACTTTCAAAGATACGTTTCATTTTTAACCAATTATGTGAATGCAATATTTATGTGAATTATGACTGTCACAAGTGTAATAATGAACAGCGCTTTAATTCAATCCTTGTGAGTGAATGAAGTGAAGTGAAAAGGCCCCACCATCATACCAGCAAAAGAATTATCAACTTTATATCACGCTGTGTAAGTGAGTCTAGTGGGAGAGTAAGGAAAAAATGGTCTTCGTATGATAGTGAATGGGCGTGTGACTGTCTGCTCTGCTGTGGGCTTAAGTTTTATTGAATTTGAAAACTCATAGGATTTTGACAACGAATCAATACACACTCTAAATTTCTGAAGAGTGTAATGTCACTGGGAATATATATATATATATATATATATATATATATATATATATATATATACCCAATTCCGAAATTTAATAACCTCTATAATTCATGTTGGTGTGCACATTTATTCAATTTATTAAAAATGGTTTTCAGGTATTTTTTTTAATTTCAAGTAACTTTTAAGAACTTGTAACTTTTAAGTAACTTGAATTTTGATTTTATATAATTATGAAATCATTATTCAAGTTATTAAATATTACTGTTAGTCAGAATTTATAATATAACATTGATAATTAAATTTCAGGTGTTTTTTAGGAATTTTATGATATTTTATGCATTTCTCTGGAATTATTTCGTTAAAATGTAAGTTAGATATATTTTTAACTAAATAAATAAACTAATCACCGAAGACATTAATTTTTTTAATGCAATTAGGAAAGAAGCGGTGTACATGGATGAAATAGTTTTTAATAAGCCGAATTTTGTCATTTTCTGTATATATATGAAAATATTAATTTATTTAAATTTACGATTTACGAATTTCTTTCTGTAAATCAAAAGATCTCGAAAGACCTTCTTCAATATTTGAAATGCTGCCTTCACACATACTATGAAATATTTTAATATTTTGTAATTTAAATAAAACTTACATTGTATTTTCTTCTTTTTCTCTGAAGCTCAAGGTAGAGCTGTCGGATTCGAAATTAAAAGTATTTTCCTAAAAAACTTTTTAATAATTTCAAAAAAATTATGTTTTAACAATATGTTAATGGTTATTTATTTCGGAACAAAAAAAGCTATAAATTTGCATGCATTTTTCATTATGTGTTTTGTGTTGGTATGTTCAATTATTTTTCTCTCACTTTCACAAATCCTATAATAAAGTTATTAAATTTCGGAACAATAAATTTCTACACACAGGTAAGTTTGTGTGTTCCTATACTATAAATTTATTGATTTTTTTAGATTATAGAAGTTATTATATTTCGGAATTAGATATTATATATATATATATAATCATACACCACCCAAATAACTTTGTGAACACAACAATTTGATAAAATTGACACACACATCCTCTGGTAAAATTCACATACAAGTTGTTCCAGTGGCATTATATAGGGAAATAAAAATGTATTGACCAATAAATTTGAGGCCTTTAACCGGCGAAACCCTTGCAGTGGGTGGCTAATTACGGCCCTGTATATTGCTAATATTATATATGGTTAGTAAAGTAAATCGATTTGAGAAGAAAAATTGTTTAACATAAATCGCTAATATTTTCATTTTATTAATTAATAAAAAAATATTATTAAGTAAAAATTAATAAGCATGAATAATAAACAAGAAAAATATGATTATATAAAAATTACAATTTTAGTTAAGATAACAAAGTCATTTAACTGTTATGTTTCGGAATCCGCAATAATGTAATTTTGCTTTTAAATCGGGCGAAGGAAATGTATTGAACTTCAAATTGCTATGAGCCAATTGTAATGTCGAGTAACCCATTCTGTTCACACATTTAGGATCAAGATGGACATTTGAGTGTTTCGTAACCCCGTCCGTAAATCTAATTATAAAACTATCCAAAATCAGGCGGTCCTTACAAATAACACACAGATATCGATCATCCACAACGATATCCACGATAAAAGATAAAGATTTTGAATTTGTTAATTTTTGATTAAAAGCTAAAATACTTCATTTATTTAAATAGAATTATTCATAAAATACTTCTAACACCTGATGTATTCATTACGGGATCACGAAACTGATTACCAGATACCTGAATTCAAGGATATGGATAAACGAAAATGTAAAGAGCACTATGGCTTTCATGAGGTCTTTAATGACGTTTCAATAACTTTAGAATTGTAAGGCAAAATAAATTGTTAGTTTAATTTATATATATATATATATATATATATATATATATATATATATATATATATATATATATATATATATATAACCTAGTGATTTACACGTTTGGTGAATCTCGCGTTGCTATCTCCTACAACTGTATTTGACGCTGCCCACTAAATTCCACTATACGATAATATTTAAACCACGTGATTTTTGTTTATTTCATCAATGATGCATTTGTAATTTTGATTTTAACCTCTTAAGTGGCTATGACGGATATATATGTCAACTAAATTGACAAAATATGTTAAAAATATATCATAAATATTACTTTTGTTAACATATAATCTTAATAAATATCATTAAATGAGATATTATTTTATTTTTTGTAACACTTTGCCCAAAACGTAAATATACGCTAGCGAATAACAAAACTAGCCGCTGAGGAGCGCATTTCGTTTGACGAAATAAACCAATTAAGAGGTTAAAAACATAATAAAACAGTGTGCAAGTTTCAGGCACTACAAAGGCAATTGCATATAAAACGTTACACAAAAAACGATACATCATTATTATTGTAATTGCATAATTAAATTTGTTTTAATATGCAGATATTGTGAAAAAAATAGAATTTAAAAAACGTTGTGATTTCATTGTGTCAATAAAACTACAAGCTATCGCGGCCATATCATGGAAAAGATGATACCTTTTTTCAATGGAGAAGGTGACGTTCAACAGTAGATTCAGAAAGTGAAACTAGTGGCAAAAACTCAAAAAATCGTATAGTTGAAATCAATAATTCCTCTATATCTAGATGGACCAGCTTTTGCAGAATATCAGCGTTTGAGCTCGGAAAACAAAATAAGATCGAACAGACCTTAATCGATGTCTATTCGATAGATATGTTCCAAGCATATGACCGATTCCGTGAACGAAAGTGGTAAAATGAGCCAGTAGATGTCTATTTGAATGATCTCAAAAACTTAGCATCTCTGGCCAAGATAGATAACGAGATCATAATTAAAAGCGCATTCATCATTGGTTTGCCAGCAGTGTCGTCACAACAGTTACGATCCAATGCCAATATTCAGCAGATGTCTCTTGTTAAGGTCTTGAAACAGTCTCGTGACTTAGTAAACTTTGACAGTATGGAACTGTGTTCGGCCGTCGTGGGAAAACAAGACAAGCAAAAGAAATGCTCGTATTGCGGAAAGAATGGCCATCTAAAAGAACGTTGTTTCAAGAAACAAGGAAAGAAATGTTGGCTATGTGCAGAAGAAGACCACATTGCAAAGGAGTGTACCAGGAATTCAGAGTCGAGATGTTCCAAATCAGTTGTGTCAGCCAGAATTGCGAAGAAACGATTTATACGGAATGGGAGTATCATGACTGCGGATGGATCACCAGTCAAGTGTATGCGTGATGTGAAAGTTCAGCTGATCGTTGGTGGTAGTTTATTGAGTGTTAATTGTGTTTCGTTGATGAAACTACCACTTAATGTTGAAATGATTTTAGGAATGGACGTAATAGGGATGCTGGGGGTCTTAAAATTGACAAGACCGGTGTATCTTTTCCAGGTATTGCAAACGTATCGTGCGTGGCTGAGAATCAGTTAAATGAGAATTTGCGAATTGAAGATGGTGATTTTTCGGCAGCATTCAGTGACGGCAAGTGGACCGTGAAGTGGAAATGGAAAGCAGAACCAGCTGTACTATTGAATAGAATTTCAAATTATAAAATCGATCCAGGGCTGCAGCACAAGTTTGACACGGAGGTTGAACGGTGGATTCAAGAAGGATGGCTAATTCCAACGAAAGACGTCGTGTATGGAAAAATTCCGTTATTGGCAGTAGAGCAAGCAAACAAAGGAAAAGTACGTCCAGTAATGGATTTTCGAGAACTAAATAAATATGTTAGTAGCCATACTGGACAAAGTGATGTATGTGGCGAATGATGGTCGAACAGGTTATGTTAATTGAGCTTAAAAATGCTTATCTTCAGATACATGTTGATGAAGACCTATGAGAGCACCAAAGGGTTAGTTACAAAGGGAATGGATACTTTCTAACGAGACTCGGTTTTAGTTTAAATGTGGCTCCAAAAATAATGTCAACAATATTACGGAAGGAACTGAGTTTAAGAGAAGATATCAGGAAAGCAACGGATAGTTATATTGATGACATTATCGTCAACCAGTCAAGAATAAACGTCAATGAAGTAATAAGCCATCTGGCAGCATACGGGCTAATTACAAAGCCACCGGAAGAGTTTGATGATGCAAGAGTGCTAGGTCTCCAGCTTCAAAAAAGTATTAACGGTCGTACGTGGCATCGTGGAAACATTTTGCCACATAGTGCGTTTACAACTATGTCAAGAAGGGAGTTATTTTCCTCTGCGGTCAACTCATTGGGCACTATCCCGTTGCTGGATGGTTAGGAGTAGCAAGTAGCTATATAAAACGACACAGTGCTGGAAGTAAGTGGGATGATACGATTGGAAAAATCGCGTTAAAATGGTTAACGAAATGATGTATCGTGTGAAAAAGAACGACCCCGTGACTGGTGAGGGGCACGTAAACAAGGAAGGATCTACGATTGTCTGGTGCGATGCGAGCAATCTGGCATTAGGAGTTGCGTTAGAAATATCAGGAAAAATCGTCGAAGATGCATCATGGATAAAGAAGAAAAACGATTTTGCTCATATAAACCTTGCAGAGTTAGACGCTGTTATAAAGGGAATTAACTTAGCCATCAGCTGGGAAAGAACCAACTTAATTGTAGTAACAGATTCCGCTACCGTCAGTTGGATAGATTCAGTTTTAACGGATACTGCCAGAATCCGAACTCATGGATTTGCTGAGATGCTAGTCCGAGGACGTCTGCAGATCATTTGTAAATTACGAAAAAGCTATGACTTAACGATCTCGGTTGAGTTTGTCCCGACAGATAAAAACAAAGCAGATGCACTCACAAGAGTCAGTAATAAATGGCTGACATGGGTTAAATCGTGTGTCGAACCAACTGCAAGCACCATTGCTGTTGTGAGCCAGGTGTTACGAGAAAGTCATAGTGTTTCGACCAGTCAGAGGGGGAATGTCATTTACCTCTGACTGGCAGCTTGTTTGGTGGTTTTTGCATCGCGTCTGTGTGCGCGGTATGATTAAATCAATTCTTGTTAGGGTGCGCACACAGGCGCGAGAAGTAGGTTTACGTTTATATTGTGGTTTTTTATATATTAATTTGTAGAATAATAATTGTTTGGCTGAATCAATGGATTTATGTTTTCTGGAATTGTAGATTTAGAATGGATTTTGAATTCTAAGTTTTGTTGGGTTAAATGAATTGATTTGAACTCGATTGGAATTTTTTGTGTTCTGGGCTGAAATATGGAAGATAATGAATGTTTGATATGTCGTATTTCAATGAGCAATATAGCGAAGGTAATATTTGAAAGTTGTAGACATGCGTTTTGTATCTGTTGCGCGAAGAGATGTCTTTCCAGCAGTGAAACTTGTCCATGTGATCGTGGCTCAACAAGATCGTTGCAAATGATTAATGGAAGTTTATCAAAACGATTGGAAATCAACGATTTAATCTCTGTAAATCATGAAATGACAGAAGAGGAACTCCAAGATGTTTTTGTGGGGTTTCCCCAGAGCGATAAAAAGCTAAACTTGAATATGATATTCTATTTAATCGAGCTCTTAATAGGATAAACACAATTCGAATGTTTACTAGCCAAAGTGTTGAACAATTATCCAATGCTTCATTTCTAATTGACATTAATTCAATTTCTCAAATGTTTATTCGCCAAAGTGTTGAGCAATTATCCAATGTTTCCAATTCAATCATGGCTCAATCTCAAGTTATTGGACACGTTAAATGGTTTGATAAACAATGGTTGTGTGAAAATAGAGCGTGTGTTACGATCAATTACAGAAAAATTCTTCTGATTTGTTTTAGACGAAAACACATAGACAGCATCATTTCGGTGCCAAGACGTTGTATTTTGCAAAGCAACTTTGCCCGGACGTTACACTTGAGGATGTAAAGGCTATAATTAGTGAATGTTCAGAATGTCAATCTATCGATTCGGAGCCTGTAAAATGGGAGCATGGAGAGTTAAGCATTAAGGAGACGTGGAAGAGACTGGCTATGGATGTTACACACTATCTAAGTAAGCTTTATTTAACTATGATTGATTGTGGACCGGGTCGTTTTGCTCTCTGGAGAGAAATAAGAGGTGAAGACGCGGAGACCAATTTACGGAATCTTAAACAGATCTTTAGAGAACGAGGTTCCCCTGATGAGCTGGTGATTGATAATGCGACATCATTTCAGTCGACACAAATGAAAGTACTGTGTCGCAAATGGGGTGTGAAATGTGTGTTTCGATGTGCTTATCGGCCATCAGGAAACGGCATAACAGAACGAAATCATCGTACAATTAAACGCATGGCAGCAAGAACCAACAAGGGAATATTGAAATGGTATATTGGTATAACCTAACACCCAATGACAAGTGCGCAACGCTGCCGTCTTCATCCGTGTTTTCATATTGCTTGAAAGGAGTTGGCGCTTGTTATACAGAAGACAAAACACAGGTCACGTCGTTCAAAGTTGGCGATCCAGTTTACGTTAAACCACCAAACACGAAGTGCACATCGACATGGGGTGAAGGGATTGTAACGAAGGTAAATTCGTCGACTAACTTCAACGGGATTCCGCGACACTATTCCGACATACGACCGGCAGTCAACGAAGCGTCAGTGGAGAATAACGACGATGATGGATTAACAGACGTAGACAATCCTATACTCAACTCACTGCGCCGAGATGAACGTAGAGTCAGGACAAAAAGACCTCGATATCTTGATGATTTTGAAACCAGTTTTATCGAGAACGAAGATGAAAATCACGCGGAGATGTAATTGCATAATTAAATTTGTTTTAATATGCAGATATTGTGATAAAAATAGAATTAAAAAAACATTGTGATTTGATTGTATCAATAAAACTACAATTATATTACAGTATTCTTTCGTGATTTGTAATTTGTTAAATTTTAAAAAGTTTTAGAATTTTACTTACCATTTTTACGATTCCACAATTAATAATTTCATTCGAACTAACATCGATGCTTTTTTTCACACATGTTATGGCTTCCAGTTCTTTCTTTGTAAAGTGAACTTCCAAACAGGATTTTCTCAAATGGAACACTTTAGCATTAGAATCTTGAATATCTGTTAAGGAATAAATGAAGCACGGTTGATTCAGTGTAAGCCTAAATCCACATCCCATACAATGAGAAGAATTGTGACAAGTATTAACGAATAATTTATACTCTTTATCGGGTTTATTTGGAACTAAATTAATAATTAAATGATTTATACATTTTTAAACTAAGAAAATATTAAATTAAAAATAAATACCAATAATAAAAATAATTTTATATAATAATTTCCATCTCAATATCAGATATCTAATGATATTTATCTAAAAACCAAGATAAAATAAAAGACTGAAAATAAATTTATTATTAATTTAATTTAAAAATTTATGATTATTTTAGTGTATTATAATTTTAATGGAGATTAGTTTAATAAGTTTTAAAGTTATTAAAGATCCATTTAAGCTGAATTACTATTTGTTATTATTTTTAATATTAAGGTCTCCATAAAGCAAAAAACTCATATTTGGGAGGTATAGCCAACTCTATAAAAATAGCGGCACATTTATAATGAAAAATATGAAAACAATTAAAACTAAATATATAAATCCTGACAAAAGTATAATTTTATAAATGTGTTGTTTAAAAAATATAAAAATAAAATCCATATTGATAAAATAAATTGATAAACTGAATGATATTTGAAGAAAGTAGTGACAAGTAAGGAATATAAACCAAGTCAAATATCCGAGTGAAATATATTATTACGTAATCTTTATATGATTACCCGGTGTATGGCGTCACATAATTTTATAAAGTTACTTAATTCATATATGTGATGACATTAATTGACCTCTGTGGTTTTATATAATAATTGACTTTTGACCACCCGCTATCTAGTTGCTAACTATTAACTTTTTGTTACTAACCGCACATCAACACACACATATAATGATCATTCACACTTTCTTTAGAATTATTTAGGAGCGAGGGACGATCACAGCAATAGTTATAATTCAGGATTATTAAATTAATGAACATATTAATAAATCTGAAAACCTAAGTTTACCTCTCTATTGCCAAAAATATCATATTTCTAGCGATTTCAACTATCCCTTTAATTCCTAAAATCCTAAAGAATTTGAAAAGAACAGTATCACTATCATAAGCTTTGTAAAAATTATTTGTATTATTTATAATATTAATCCAACAACTCTTACGGTTATTATCATTTCTGATTTCATCTGTAATCTTACATTTTCATAACTTTTTGTTTGCTGATTTCTATTTTCGGTTTCTTCGCGGATGCTGACCATCCGATCTTCTCAATTGATCATCTCGATTTATGTCTTCCAAAATATATTTTATGTTATGTCGGTAAACGGAGAAATCGAGTTTTGCCAACAGGCCTCACTCGTTCTTCTTTCCATCAGGTGACCAGGAGTAGATAAACTACTTCCTGGTATTCTATTATTCATCATATATATATATATATATATAGTGCTTGCTTAACTTGTGATAAAACATTCCAATAGTTTGTCGAAAAATTATTTAAAGAAAAATTTAATAACATTTAGTGACATTTAAATTACTTATGAAAATTGAAAGAATGAAAAAATTAAAAAACCAAAAATCTGCTCCAAAATTGCTGTGACTCATCGCATATAACTGTGTTAAACTTCATCCTCCTATCGCTAAAAAATTTATTAATTTAGAGAAAAATAAAAATAAAAGGAGGATCAGGTTTCGCAAGTCATACACAACAGTAGAATCCATCCTATACCTAAATGCTTTATTCTAAATCAAATTTAATATAAAACCATAATCTGTTTACAAATATTCATTGACATTGAAACAATTTAATAAAAAAATATTTTTTACAAGACTTGAATAATTTTACTTCTGTATCCTTTTCCTTACGCTTTCTCCGTACAGCTTTAATGTTTCGCCTTCTGTGGTTCGGTTAGATTAGAGTTTTCCTTTTTTTTCCCTTTTGAATTGTTCAGTTTCTTTCTGAGTTTAAATTTGTCTTGACTTGATTTGTGAGAGTGGTTTAGTAGTTGCTCTGAGTTTGTCCTTTGTAATTAGTTTTTGTTATGGTAGTTCCTTTTAGTTTTTTTCTGTGTCGTAGAGGTTTATTTTAGTCGTAGTTTATTTTGCTTGTGGTAGGAGGCAGATTAGGCAGCACGAAATGCAGAAATTGTGAAAATCCTCACGAGTCATCTATACATGTCCTAAACATGTGAAAGAGGAACTAGGATGAGGACCAACAAGCACAACGAAATACAAAAGGCACTGTTGGAGATTCTGAAGAAAAAAGAAATCAGCTTTGAAATAGAGAAAAAACCAAAAGAAGCAAAGGAAATGTTAAAACCAGACATTGTAGCCAGATTAAAAGACCACATCATGATAATAGATGTAAAATGCCCATTTGATGACCATCCGACCATAGAAGCATCAAGGACAAAAAACCAAAACAAATACAGAAAATTAGCACAAGATATCCAAGGAGCAACAAACACATACACAACAGTAGAAACATTTGTGGTATGCTCCATCGGAACATGGGACAAACGAAACAACGGCATATTCAGAAAACTCGGAATCAGATATGAAGAGTACATGCCCATAAAAAACAAAATGATAGACAGAGTGATCAAATGGGTAATTTTATTTTATTTACCCTTTTTTATGTCTAAGTTAATTTTATATTATCTTTTCTTTTAGTTTATTTTATATTTTTATTTTTTTCTTTCTATTTCCCTGGCTTCCTTTCCTAATTTACATTTTTTTTGTTTAAATGGAGTAATTTATCGATTTCATTATGTTTTGGCCCAACACTATTCAGACCACGTAGTAGTTATTTTATTTTATGCTTGGATTAGTAATTCATGTAATACATTTCAATTAACAATCGAAAACTTTCATGTATTTAAAATTTTAAATAAGTGTCATGCAAATGATATGAAAGATAAAGGTTCGTTTGATCTGTAGACGTCTAACACAGAAAACTTCTGACTCCAATTTCATTCAAATAATTCAAATAGGGCGTGTAAATAAATAACGATATGATTTGATAAAAGAACTTTATTAATTAAATAAAGTTTACAATCAATTAACAACCCTGTTGCCCCTAAAGGAAAGTCAATCGGTTATTCAAACCGCCCTTTTTGCTGCAAAGATTTATTCTCTATCCTAAAAAAATTTGTTGTTTATTTATACTATTTTAAAACTATAAGTCTAAAAATATAAGTATTTATATTCAATTATATACAATTGTTATTTATAGCAATATTTAATTACTAAAAATAACTTTTTACTATTTATCACTAATTATGACAATATTTAATTACTAAAAATAACTTTTTACTATTTATCACTAATTATAACAATATTTAATTACTAAAAATAACTTTACTATTTATCACTAATTATAACAATATTTAATTACTAATAATAATTTAATTCTATATTTCCCTAAGATTAGGTTCCCTACCTCATCACGGACGTCAACAACTCGAACACTAGAAATTTTAGAAAATTTGAAATTAGATTTTCAAAAAAAACCATGCTTATGACAATGTTGCCAACATGGGTGGAAAATATAACGGCGTGCAAGCAGAATTGAGCGAACAAAATCCTAATTGCATTTTTTCCAGCTGTGGGTGTAGATTTGCGCTTAATCATGCATAGAAGCAGATTTAAAAAAAACATTTTCCGGTCTCATTGAATGGAATGTCTAAAACCAGATGGTCCGCTCGGATTGAAGGTGTTAAGCCGGTTGCACAGCATTTGAATTCACTGAGAAATGCTTTGGATGAACTGAAATTACTTCATTTAACAACACAGGCTAAAATAGAACTCTGCAATTCAAAAATATATTTCCAAGTTCGAATTTATTGTGAAGGTTTCACTTTGGATGAAGCTACTAAAACTGATTCATGAAACAAATTTGATCATTGAAGCACGTGATGCTACTCTAGACATTGAGAAGAATAATATTGAAAGTCTTACTAATGACATTCGCAGTTTGCGCGAAAAATGGTATCAGAACGTTGCAGAGTCAAAATTAGTAGCAACAAACATTGGCATATCAAATAAATTTGCCACCAATCGCCATTTACCAAGTGAAGCTGAAGCAGAGTTGTGTTTCAAATTCAATGTATATTTTGTCATCATTGACTCGGTTCAATCTGGGCTCACGCGTAAATTACAATCATTACAAAAATTTGTAAGATTTTTGGATTTCTTTGGCAGTTTAAAAATCTGTGATGAAGATCTAGTTTTGGCTCCTAACAATTTACACCAGCATTATCAAAATGAAATCGCACAAGATCTTGATGAGGAGATTTTATTTTTGAAAAGAATTTATGATGCCAATTTTAAACTTGAATGCATGCCAATCATATTGTTGAAAGAAATATTTGAACTTGGCCTGTCTGGAGTTTTCCTAAATCTTACAATTGCACTACGTATTTTCATCATTTTGCCAGCATCAGCAGCTTCAAGTGAACGTGCTTTCAATGTTTTAAAACAACTCAAAAATTACCATCGTTCGACTATAGGACAAGAAAAATTGAACGGACTTGCTATGCTCAACATAAACTGTGACATTGCAAGAAAACTGAATTTTTCTGAAATAATTACGGCTTTTTCTGAACAAAAAGCAAGAAAAGCATTTGTTAAATAAAACAATTCGAAATTAGTTCAATTTTGGATATTAAATAATTTTATCATATGATTCATATGATCAATGAACATGTTAATTATAATATCAACGTTGTGTTATATGTTTGTAAAATTTCAAGAACCAAAATTTTTAAATATATTTTTGACCCTTTAAGTTTGAAAATGGCCCAGGCCTCTTCTAANTAAAAAAAAACATCGATATCTTTACTGATTCATAATCAGAAAATTTCTAAAACATACAATGTCAATTGAAATGAAATCAAAGGTGGAAATATAAAAAAGTTCTTTTAATATATATTTATTATCTGTCTTCGAAGAACTTATTTAAATACAAACGTAAAAGAAAAGCCTTACATGATGTAGCAGACTCAAATTTCCTAACTTCTTGAGAATTTTTCGTTTGATAGATAATATTCTATAGCCAATTAAATAAAATAAATAAAAATAATAATAACTTCGTTGCTGAAACCACATTCAATAAGTGTTCCATTAAACATGGCTAAATTATCATCTCCCACCGAAATTCCATAACATTTAATGAATAACAAATATTTTGAATCGAATCCCCGGTCAAACAAGCAATTTCTATCTGCATGATAATATTGAGATATCAAAGGAGACTGATCCATTTTTTCCCGAGGTACTCGTTCTTTGTGACGCAATGATAATTCATCTTTTTTAATTTTATTGTTGCATCCTCTGCATTTTTCCCCATGAGGTAATCGCTCAAGCATAAAAGGTTCCTCATTAAAAATAAACGAATAATCAGAATGTTTGTCTATTTGATTTTCATTTGGTTTTCTAATTTTTTGATCACATGCAGTGAACGGTTCTAAATTTAAATATAATTTTAGTGATTATAGGAATATAAAATATCTGTAAAATTCATATTTATCAAGAAATTTACAGTAAAATCTTTTTTTACACGATTTTGAAATAACACGGTTCATCAAGAAGAAATTTAAAATTTTTTTTACACGTTATTTTTGATTTAACACGAATTCCAAAATTTTTTTTTTAATTATTTACATGATTTTCTGCAAAATCGTATAAAAAAAGATTTTACTGTATAATAATTTTATATTTAATTTTGCGTCATACTTAAAAAAATCAAATTAGCAAGATCAATAAAATTCAGATTCCTAACTTCTAAAATTAACCATTTTTTCTCAAGGTGCTTAGATTATCAGTATCTGACGAAATGCGGTTAATTGAAAGTTTGGTCTAATAAAATATTTGTTTATATAATGTGTTTCATTAAGAGTATCATATTTCAAATTTTATTAAATAAAAGTTGCATTATACAGTAGTATTTTATGTTTATAACAGTTTTATCTAATCAATCTTATGGATCCAAAAATCTTCTAACATCATTTTCCAACTTATTTAATCGAAAATCAATACTTTTTAGGAAATCCATGGCGGAAATATTCATTTAAAAGGCCAATTCGAAAGAGGAAGACAAAATGGTCTTATTTCCCTCATGTAACCCCGCAACCTACTAATCAATTTCAGGATGTCAAAACATCGAAAAGAGACTTACAAATGGTTTCATCAACAATATTCCAATAAAACTGTTAATTGTCACCGTCTTTAACTTGTTATTTATATTCAAAAATCGCGCGTTAAAAGCCATGATTATAGAAAGAACTCAAACCGCAATATAACTCTTGCCGGTCAATCCAAATCAGTTATTCTTGAAAGCTTTCACGGAACTTGCAAAATAAACGAATTCAAATAGTAACACGAGTGCTGGCCGTTTCATTATTGAAATCTTATCACAGAATCCATCGATAAATTTTCAAACGAATGAACTAATAAAATAATAAAAACATCTATTGTACATTAACAGACTTGTAATCTTCTTACAGTAGTCAATATTGACAAATTAAAACCAATTTCTACAACATCACAGTCATTTTCAAAAAACTTAGAATTTAAAGTTTTAAATTTAAATCGAGATAAAAACATTTGGAAAATATTATTCAGAGAAGTCAAAACCCACAGTGTTTAGTGGTCAAATAAACCAATATAAAAACCAATTTAAATGTTAAACAGTCAATTAAGTGCGAAATTTATTTGTTTACAATCATATTTATATTTCTTACTAGAAATATTGACTATCTAAAATACGTAAGCAGCTTAATTATGTTATTTAGAATCTTAAATATTAAATAATAATATTTTTTAGTTTATAAGTTTTTCATTTCTTATTAAAAGATTAGTAAAAGTGCAATAAAAAATTGCAAATAAAGCAAAAAAAATTTAGGTGTGCCTCGAAAATTTTTAATTCAGCCAAGTGTGCCGTGGCTCAAAAAAGTTTGGACAACACTGATATAGATTAAAAAATTTGCAGTAACACAAGAAATGAGATATGACGAATAAATACGAAATTTGTAAAGAACTTTAACCTAAATTTTCAAGCTTTTGACAGGTACCTTAACAATAACAAATCAAGTCTGTCAAATACTTTGTGGGTCCGATGGCCTCAGAATTCAAGAATAAATATTCTAGATACCCATTAGGTTTTCCTTTCTCATGCATGTCTTCCAAAACAGTGATAAAACATCAGCAATTTATTTAGCATATTTGGAACTCCATCTATTAACAACAATCGAGGAACTCAATTTGATTCAACAGAAATTTAAAACTATCTCCATAACAAATTAATTATAAAAACCAAGAAACTCCACACAAACCTCAAAATAACGGTCAATGTCAACACACAAATGGTACTATAATTAAAACCATAAACTTAATGTTAAAAGACCAAAGGTTAGATAAATTACAATGGAAAAGAGTGCTATAAATATCCTAAAACGGAGTACACACTACTTCCAACGGCAACAATTTAAACTCCTCATTGAAAATATTTCTGTTTTGCGAGTTCAGTTATCGGCACGGATCTTCTAACATTTGTTACGACTCCGGGAAATCCTATATTATAGAAAACTTTTATAAAAGCAAAAAAAGACGCTCTGTTAAAAAAGTATAATGAATTGAAACCTTTAGTTTCTTCTTTGACAGGATTGAACATTCAAGTCGGAAAATCTATACCGGCTAGACCAGGCATTAGACTTCTGTACTCGACACAAACGAAAACGAAGAAATTAAATCAACAGTCATATAAAGTAGCCCTACACGAAGAAAATTTTAACATAAAGCAGTCCCAAAATATCGTATATCAATACTTCAATCTCTAGTAATTGGGAACAAGAAATACTAGTGATCTAAAAGTCATAAGAAACAAAGCGAGTCATTCTAATAGCATATCAGTACACACTGAAAATCCAAACTTAATAGTATATTTCTACATATACACAGTGGGTTAAGAGTTAAAATCTGCTTACACGCGTAGAGCCCATTCACACTTACGAGTTACTAGCATTCTCATTGGTTCTAGGGCGATTCGTCGTCGGGGGGGGGAATATGGGAGCAGGAACAATAAAATATATTAATTGTATTTAGATTGTACTGATAAGGATACCTAAACAAAAAATTTATGAATAAATAAATAAAATTACTTGGGGGAAAATCGTCATGACAAACGGGACGATTTAGGGGAACTCGGAAGAAATCAAAGTAAAAATAAATGAAAAATGGGAAATGAAACCAAACAAGAAAGCAAAACAAAGTTCATTGTTAATTAATTAGTACAAAGGAGAAAAGGATTTTTAAATTCCGAAAACAGAACAAGAGGAAAAAGGATATCTTGACAGCTTGTCAAAGATATTGGAATTGCCGAGAGAAGTCGGCCTAACAAAAAAGGAAAAAGTAAAACATATCTCGACATCTGTCAGAGATAAAATGGGAACAGTCGGGAAATGCGGGAGAAAGAAAAGTGGAAAACATTGATTATCTCTATTGCCACAAAAAAAAACAAGTTATGTAAAGAGAAACCGTTTACCAAGAAATGGACACAAAATTGAGACAAAAACGAGACAACAAATTAGACAAAATCAGACGAAAATTTATTGGAAAGCGATTTGTGAAGAATAATTTTAAAGAAAATAATTGTTGGAGAAGATTTGCAGAAAAGAATTAGTTGAGAAATAAACAAAAAGAATTAATTTGAATATTTGAATAAAGTTGTCGAAGAAGGTAAAAAAACAACCAACTCAAAGTCCCATTCGATAAACCAATCAATAGTTAGTGATCTTTCAATCCGGTGTTGTACGCGAGTGCTATTACTCAATGAGTGCTGCAATAAGAATTGTATAGTCACCGAGCAGAGTGTTGAATTGATTGTCAGTGTAAAGTGAAAATTAATTGTGATTATCAATAAAATTTCTGTTATTATCAAGTGTTATTTGTGGGTTAGTAAAAACATGCTTGGAGTCAGAATAAGAATTTTAACTTGGCAAATATTATCACTAGTCCATAACCCAACAATACACATTATGTAATAATACAAATAAAATATAATTGTTATACACCCAAATCTCGCGCTCACACTGAAATCTGTGAAATCCACACCTGTAACGGCAAACGCAACCACGTGATTAGTATTTGTAGTGTGGTGTTAACTTTTTGCAATTTGAATATATATTTGTTATATTTATTATTGTTGACCAGGTTGTAAAAAATATAAAAAGACTATATAGAATTATATTACTATAGAATTATATTACTATATAAATTACTATAGAGAATTTAAAAATCAAAAAAAATAACTATTAAAAAAAATTTACAATACGAATAAAATCTGGAATAAACCAAAATATATCAACGAAATAATAAAGCTTCAATCATCTGAAGTATTTTTTGTATTTCCAACAAAATACGAAAGTCTCAATCATCTGAATACGAAAACTCAAAAATACTTTGTTTGTTTTCAACTATTTCAAGGAGAATTAGCAATTTACCTGTTGCACAAAGAAGGTTTATATTTTTTCTTGCTAAATAAACGTTATATAAGTAAAATTAGTTTATATTTTTATCTATTTGTCATCACACTATTTTAATTAATCACCCAGCTGTCCCGAGACAGTATATTTAAAGGAAACTATGCTGGGCTCTACAAATTTCCTCAGTACAAACATTTGCAATCACAATTTATAATAAATAATAAATAACAAACTAGATCTTTAGTAACAGTAGTAATACTTCTACTACATTGGTTTCTATGTCTTATAAATTCTACCTTTTCACCACTTTATGATCTCTTCAAAATTTTACATACTATTATATATACAGATTCCATGAATAATTAATTAAACTTTACATTTAATTTTAAATTTCATTGTGACTTTAATTTAATATAAAACAAAATTAAAGAATGAATATTTATCTTTAAAATCTTTATATGGTTAAACAATTCAAGTTTTCATCCGAAATTTGGGAGTTTAAGAAAATTACAGATTTGGATATAAAGATAAATCTAGATAATATGTGGAATGGCTAATATTTATATGAATTTATAAATATGATGAAGCATTTAATGAATTAAAAATAGCATTAGATACTCCAACAGTTCAATACATCCACATTTTTAAAAATAAGATACACTTTTTGAAAGAATAGGATCAGTGTGGCCTCCTGTCCGGGTGTCCAGGTGAAACCCAAAAATGTCCGGGTTGTATCTGAATTGTACTACCACTTCGATTTGTCGTCAACTAAATAATTTATTTGTCACAAGATATTTTAAATCGGGTTAACTATATTAATTTATTTCGCGGTTAATTTAAAATAATTTCAAATTAACCGCGAAATGATTGTAAGTGTTACCACATCTATTCTTTTTGATTTTGTTCTGTTGAGAAATGATATTATAAAACGGAAAGAAGAACACTTTTACGGTTTTGTAGTAAATCAATCATTAGCGCCTCTGTCCAATGCTGATAAAATACGATTTCAAAATGAAGCAGACACCGTATATACTAGATCATTGAAATACATAAACGATTGCTATGATTTTGGAAATACATTTTTGGAGAATGCTAAAAAATTTAATATAAAACAATGTTTCCCAATATTAATGATTGTATTTCAATAAGAGCGTATCTAAACGTGGACATCGAATCACAGTGTGACAATTTGTTTCACGAGCTATGCTCATTAAATGATATATTAGCTAAATATATCACCGAAAACGAAAAGGACGAAAAAAATGGACAATTGTGGGCGCAAATACTGAGGAAAGGATAATATCATGTACAGTGGAATTTAATGGAATTTTTATTCAGCATTTCCGCCAGTAATTCCTTTGTCGAACGAATTTTTTCAATAATGAGTTCATTGTGATTGGATAAGAGGAACCGTTTGACACATGATCATGTTAAAGCCGAATTATTAATTTGTAACAATTTAAAAATAAAATGCGAAAAATTTAGGGCTACGGCAGCAGAAAATAAGAAGCTTTTAGAAGCAGCACGGAGCAATATAAAAAACAGTTTTAAAAATAAAATTTACATTGTCTTTACAAAACATTTTCCTGTTTTTAAGAAGCAATCCATTTTGTATGTTATTTAATTGTAATAATAAACTTATTTTCGTGCTGAATGATTTTCTTTTTCTCGTGTTCCAAAATATTTTTTTACTCAAATGTCCGATTAAAAAATTATCCAAAAGTAGCAACACTGAATAGTATCACTATTATCACAGAAATGAAGATGAATAAAAGAGTAGTTGCAATAAGTAGTCAAGAAATCGGATATTATTAATAACTGACATATAAAATACTGCGATTAATACCCAAACAACTTGCTTTTCAGTTATATTTTATTAAATTTATCTACTTATTGTTATAAGTAATAAGTAGATAAATTTAATAAAATATAACTAAAAATAAATTGAGCGTTACAGAATGAGTGAGTGAGTGAGTGACTGGGGCTTTATAACATAGATTGTTAATAATAATTATTTATTTATTTTTTAATATTTATTTTTTATTATATTATATATAAATATTTATTATAATATTCATTTACTCAACGACAATCGTATTTTCACGCGCAATATTGTGTATAGAAATTTTGTAATAAATAAATCATTCTTATGAACTGAAAATTATTTACTCATTCTTTTGATTGAACTCATTCACTTACCAATTTTGGGTTTTCGATCACAATGATTCGAACGCATGCAATAAGATTCAAGTGAAGGACTTTGGATTTTGAAAATAATGGGCGCCCGGGAAAAACCTAGTTATTACGTAACAAAGCTTACCAAGGCTGATTTTCATCAATTCTTTACAGAATTTTATACCGTATTTAAACAAAACTGAATAAAAAATCAACAAAGTCAGAATACATTCTCCGTGCACATAAAATTTCTAAAAAAGAAGAAAAAATTAAAAAAACAAATTTTGAATCTTTCAGAAATCATATACCCCAGAGAAGGATAGTGGCCTATATTAGGGCTTTTCAAACTTTTTAAACAAGGGACCCCTAATTTTTATTACACTTAGTTTACGGACCATTTTACTAAAAAATTACTATTTTGTTTGTAAAACCTGATATATAATTATTAATATTTTTATAAAATTAAATTTATTAAAAAGAATTTATTATAGAACATTAAATACGTTTAATAAAATAAATTTCATATATTTACATGCAAATTAATTCTAATTATGAAAATAATGTCAATGGGAAGGGTGGGATTGTTTGTTTTTGCACAAATTATCAATTCTAGGTGCTATTTTTGATAAACATACTCTCATGTCATTTTCAACAACAAGTGTTGATATATTCATTCGTAATATTCGTAAGGGTTGAAAAACCAATTTCACACAAATATGCCGTTGAAAATGGCAGCAAAACTTTGACAGCCATATCAGATAATATCGGATACTCTGAGGCAACACACAACCAAAAAGAGGACAGTGATTGTTGTTTAAACATATTTTTAAAAATTCGATCACATGACAGTTCGGCCAGTTCCTCTTGTGCGCGACCGGACAGGTTAGTACTTTCAACTTCAAAGGGGCACCGGATCCAGTCATAATGTTCAGTATTTTCGTTTGTGAAATATACATCAAAATGTTCAGCCAGTGATTGTAAATGTTGGCTAACATCACAAATTACTAAATCAAACGTATTAGAAGAAGAGCTGTTGATGTGATCATCTAAAGTTGGAAACATATCAAAAATCCCTTTTTCAATTCTTGTTTTCCATATAGAAAGCTTCTTTTTAAATGCTACTATCTTTTCGTGATTTCGTACTGTTTGAATCTCTTCCTTGGAGGGATGTGTTCAGTTCATTTAATAAATTAAATATATCTGCTAAGTAAGCAAGTTTGCCAAGCCAAATTTTATCAAGCAAGAGTAAAGCAAGATCTGAATCATACTCAAAAAAATTAACAATTCGTTTCGAAGCTCATATACACGTTGTATTATTTTACCTCGCGATAGCCAACGCACTTCTGTATGACGTAAAAGGTTAGAATGCTCAGCACCAAGCTCATCACAAAGATTTGCAAAAGTACGAGTGTACAAAGGTCTTGTTTTAATTAGGTTTACCACTTTGACACAAGAAGATAGCACTTGAGCTAATGATTCTTGCATATTCTTTGCTGCCAATGATTCACGATGAATCATGCAATGTGTAATTGTAATATTTGGTGCTTGTCTTTTTGCACGACTCACAACACCCATATGCTTCCCAGTCATTGATGCTGCACCATCTGTGCATTTGCCAATGCAGTCTGTTATATTAGTTTTTTCTTATTATATTTGTGTGTGGTATGAAATTGTTGTTATTGTCAAGAAATTTGTAGGGCCCGAAAGAGTCTCCGTTAAAACTTGTGGCGGGACAATCGGGGTGTGTGCTGAGTTTGTTTGTAAGATAATAATAAATACACAATAACGATTAAATTAACTTACAACTTTATTTAACAAAAATAAATAATACTTCAAAAAATCGGACTGCACAGAATTAAAATTTTCGGCTCTCAAATTTTCTTTTGATGTTTCGTTGTCGTCTGTTTCTTTATGGTTTTCTTTTTAATAATTCCCCTAACTTTAGCTTCTCTCTGATTTTCGCTTTAATATTTACCACGCGTTAGTTTGGCTCTCAAATTTTCTTTTGAATACTTTACCACCGATTATTTCTTGTTAATCTTCTTTTAATATTTAGTTTGATTATTCTTTTACGATCCTTTTAGGATTAAGTTTAGGAATAGACTTGGTTGACTTTATCTTCTTTTAATGTCTTTCGTTAATTTCGTTCTCCGTAAAAATCACAGACTCTAGGATAGCGATTTCTTTGAAACAGTCCTTTGCGATTCTCAAGGATTAAATTTAAGAATAGATTTATTTAACTTTATCTTCTTTTAATTAATCTTCTTAGTTAATTTCGTTCTCAATCACTGTTAGTTAATTTCCTATCGATTTTTTTTTCATTTTTAATTTTTTTATAGCGATAATTTACCATAGTAAATTATCGCTATATAGTTTTTTTTTTGAAAATCTGGATTTCCCAGATGGTGGCAATTTATATTATAATATTCACAATTCCTAATTGTGAACGCTGAAATAAAAAAAAATAACTATACATCACACAGTCCTTCCACAACAGTTGTGACTGTGATAAAAATTTATCAATCACATTAAAAACTTCTTCTCCAGTAGTTCTGCAATGCATTGGTTGACAAAACAAAAAATCTTCTAATATTTCACCTTCCCAACAATATCGCACATAAGCCAGTAATTGTGACTGATTAGCAACATCTGTAGTTTCATCCAACTGGATCGAAAAATATCCCATTTTAAGTCTTTCGATTAACTGTATTTTTATATCATTTGATATTCCTTCAATTCTTCGCCCGATCGTGTTATCAGATAAAGGAATTTGTTTCAATTTTGCAGCAGATTTGTCATCCAGAACAGTTTTACACATATCGATTGCAGATGGTAAAATTAAATCTTCGGCAATCGTATGAGGTTTTTTAGTACAGGCGACTCTCAACGCCACTAAAAAAGATGCTTTTAGCAAATTTTCTTTTGAAATTAATGTTGATTTTAAAAAAATTATTTGGTTAACATGTTCTTCCCTTTTTATTTCAAAAATTTTTTCGATTTATTTGCTATATCAGGATGATTTGTTATTAAATGTCTTTGCAATTTAGCTGGTTTTAGTGCATCGTTTCATAAAATTTTGCCACAAATTAAACATTGAGGGCTGTTTGGTTTTGAGGAGCATTCGATAAACCCGTATTTGATGTAATCTTTATCATATTTTCTTACTTTTAATGATTGTTTTTGCTTTCTTGTTGAAAAAATAGTAACTTTTTCTTCTGATTGCGCATTTTCCGACCTTTCGTTTGTCTCGCATTCTGAGATATCTAGTTTTTTACGTTTCACATATTTATCCATCCACAATAATAAATAAAATATTTAATATCAGATATTACAGTAATTGCAAATTAATTTCAATAATTTGTTTTTCAGCTTTTTAAATGATGTATTAAAACGAAAATTTGCATTTAGTTTTAAAATTTCAGTATAATCATTAATACATAAGGACAATAACAAAACAAATGATATTTAAGTATATTTAAAATACAAACACATAAATTTTTATTTCAGATAATTTATATTTGATTCCAAAAGTATAAATGCAAAACACCACATATAAACTAGACAATTTTCGATGTTGAGAGACGTAAAATTTTTTAATATTAAATGCAATAAAAATCATAAAATAAAATTGAATCAATAGTGTGCATCTTATTATTTGTTTAAGAATATTAATAAATCGATACGGACCCTCATAAAATCGCTCACGGACCCCTTGGGGTCCGCGGACTCCAGTTTGAAAAGCCCTGGTCTATATGGATTAAATGCGAATTGAGCAATATGGATTAAATCAAAAAAAACTTAAATTCATCATTCTAATCTTATTATTGTTTTCAATTATTACCTTCCCTACATATCGCATCACCTCGAAACCTCAGCCCTTCTTCACGACTCTACTTAGAGACTCCACACATTCAGCTTTCTTTTAAAATCCCCAAAAAATTCCTTGTCTTCATCGATTTTTGGTCTACCTAAAATGGGCATGGGTAGTATCATATATGGCTTACATCTCAATTCTCAGTTGTAATATAAAAATTTCCACAACAGAGATGAGAATTTTGAAGTTGAACAGCGTCAGTGAAAGATATTTGAAGAAAGTAAATCAGCTGTTTCTGATCATATGCAACAAAATCGAAGACTAAAAAACCCCCTCCAAATGAGTGATGCATGAACTGGTGGAAATTCTAACAAATCGACCGTCTGAGCAATAACATTTATCCATTTATTGATCAAATTGTCACGAGCGACAAAATTTGATTATCTACGACAATAGACAAAGTTTACTGAAGCAATTAGATCAGGATAATCACCAAAATATTGTTTCTGAAGTCAAAGCTCTACTGGTAATATATGACGGTGGCTGTTTGGTGGTCTCCAGTTCTAATAATTCACTATAGGTCCTGAATTCGGACAAACCCATAACAAAGAAGTACTATCATGAAATCGAGAGAATGTGAATGGAATTGACACATACGGATTTGGTATTGGTCACCAAAAAGGTCCAATTTTTTTGCACACAAATTTTCTACTACATGTTACACAACCAATACACATCTGTAAATAAAAACCATTTTAATTAATACTTGTCGCCATTGGATGCTAATAAAAATTTTAATTATACTTACATAGATTTAGTGTAATAAAAATGATATGAGTTGCTCAAATACATAGTTTGTAAAATATAAAATATATTAATATATAAATTCGAAACAGATATCGTAATATTTTATGCATCTGTTGTCGGAGTTTTTAAATTTTATAGTCATTGTGCTCAATTATAAGGGATATTTAGCATCAAGTGAGATCAAAATAAATTCAAAACTAATCTACCATTAGATATCACATCGAACATCACATCAAAACTTTATTTTAAACAACCAAACATTTTGACTAAATCTAAAATTATTTAGAATCTGAATATTTTTCTTAAAAAAATTGACACTCGAAAAATGGTTAAACATGAAAGTTATTTATGTATAAATTATCGCACTTACGTTTAACATTAGGATTTGACGGACGAAATCCGATTATCTTCTAGAAAAATTGAATAAATAAAATAATCCCTAGGATAAAATACATACGTTGAAATAAAATCCACATGCTATCAATTCTTTCAATTCATCATGTGTTTTCAATAACTTGTAAACCTTGCAAATTGTTTTGCTAAAATCATTATGAAATATTCTTCCTTCTTTTATGCATCCCTTTTTAATATGAACTGGCAATGATTGGATATTATCGTCATATGTTAGATAAGTTTCCGCATCAATGTTTAATTTACAACCATGACAAATTATATTTCTTCTTTGATCTTGTGGCTTTCTACGATAAGTAAATGTTGCAGAATGAGCATTCAATGCTCCGATACCAGGATTGCTGGATATATTAGATATGTCAGACACATTATCTGGAATATTGTCACTGTTCTCTGAGTCGTTATCACTGTCAATGGCTATAATGTTTGAATTTTAAATGCTAATTCAATAATTAGTGAAGTTTTTCATCAAATTTTAAGTGTAAGATCAAATTTCCTGATGACACAGAACTATTAGAATCTCTAAGAAAATCTGTTTCATCTCTAAGTGAAAAATTTGAAACAAAAGATTCGCAAGTAATACTTATTTAGTCAAATAAAATCAAACCCAAAACAACCATCTAATTTTAATACAAAGTCGTATAACATTTTCAAAATTACATTTCCAATCACTTTTGGATCTGTGAAATTAGGTTTAATCGATCGTTATTTGTTGTGGACATACAAAACGTATAAAAAATTAACAAAGACATTATAAAATTGCAAAAAGAAAACAGAAAGATAAAAAATGAAGATAAAAACGAATTCAATACTGTTGAATCGGTATCCCGACGTTTCATCGTCGGACTGTTCATCATGATATATTAATTGCAAAGAAAAACCTTCATTATTTATTTATTATTTTACATGTATACATAAAAGTCTAGATTTATATTATAATTTATATAATAGATTTATGTAATAATAATAATAATAATAATAATAATAATAATAATAATAATAATAATAATAATAATAATAATAATAATAATAATATTAATAATAATAATAATAATAATAATAATAATAATAATAATAATAATAATAATAATAATAATAATAATAATAATATTAATAATAATATACCCTTGTGACCATTACCCATAGGGGGACAAAATATCATGTCGGATATACTCTGAGTACACTAACCGCCAGCAATTACGACCTAATTGGTTGCTGAAAAGAAGTCGTAATGTAAGCAGTCGTAAAGAGAGGTTTTATTTCACATGGACCCAATGTTATAAATGACTAATTCGTCGTAGGTCTTGAATTTCGCCTATCTATTCTTTAACAAAATAATTTCATGCAACTAAATGCGATTATAAGTAACACAATCAATGGAGGTTGATAATACAGAGGTGATAGAAGATTTAACAATAGAAAATGATGTAGTTCCAATCGACGATGACCCCATTGAATACTGCCCTTCTCAATCACACGAAAAGTAGCTTTTGTACTCAAATACGCAATTGTACCAAATTTAATTAAATAAAATTGTAGTTTAAATTTTTTTTATGAAAGAAATATTGTTTGTATTTTAGATATTATTCACTTATTAATAAATATTAAAAATAAACAAAATACTTAATAATATTCGGTAGTATTGTGATTGAAAACATGAATGTCTAGTATTTTGTTACAAAATTAGTCATTATAATTTCATTGAAGTTAGGGCCTAACTATAGTAGGCTGGGGGAATGCGTGGCTAGGCTAGTCGTAATTGTGAGTCATGGTCGTGATTGGCTCCAGAAAACGAGGTCGTAAAACCGAGCGGTCGTAAGGCGAGGGTCTATTGTATATATAATAAAACTATATATAATAATAATAAAATAATAATAATAATATTATTAATAAAAATATAATATTATTATATTAAATATTAAATTATAGTAAATGAAATTCCGATGAACAGTCCGAAGATGAAACGTCCTAGAATCGTTGAATCGATGTGGTGGTCTAGAAAATGTAATTACAAAAATACAGATTACTCAAAAATGAATCATTACATGAATCATTTCTTTTCAAAAACAAATCGCCGAATTTTAAAAACATTACAATGGACTTTCAAGTTGAGGTAACGTTGAAAAATTTATATTTATTTATTTTATGATATTACAAAAAATGGGGAAAAATTATTATTGTGAACGCAGGTTTAAAAATGAGTAAGAATTATAAAAAATTACCAGTTTGGGGTCAACAGAGAAATTCAAAAGCAACAATTACCACATAAAAACAACATGTCAACCAATTGTAGACGACTTAAACAATAAAATCAGGTGTACCAAGATTATATAAAATATATGGCACGTCAAAAATAATGCAAAGCAGATTTGCTCTAGGGCATTAAATGGTAAATTTTAGAAGTTAACAAATAAATAAATTTGTATCTTACAATCTTTAAATTTTATATTCTGAAAAGAAATAAAAAAATAAATTCATTGAAAAACAATATTAGATAATTACTTCTTTTTTAAAACCAATTTCTTGAAAATTATTAATCATTTCTTTGTCAGTTGCCACTATAGCGATTAGTTTAGATGTTTCTAAATAAGAAACTTCAAATCCTCTTTGAAGTAAACACTCCAAACTGATATGATATGAATGATTAGAAAAGTTTTTACTACCACTGGGAAACTCTTCCATATGAGACAAAAAAAGACTTTTTTTCGGAATATTTTTATTGCATCCCCAACACTTGAATCCAGATTCTCTTCTCATAGTCATCATTATAAAAGGTTTATTGGTTTGTCGACTTTGTAAAATAAACAAACTAACTTTATTCGAGGCTATAGGGGTATTTTCCTGACAATTCGTAATTGCATCATCTAGAATCATTCATAAATTGCAATCAAAATTTTTATTTTCAACAAATTTGCAAGATATTTATAGATATTTAAATATTTGAATATTGGCAGTGTTGGAATTAAATAACGTAAATTAAGCAAAATAATGTTAAACGCTAAACAAACCCTTTGTAAAAATATTGGATTAGCGAAAAAAATATCTTCATGAAATTTATTTAATATATAAGTAATGTATAAGGTGTCGACCGGACTTGTCGACCGCAATGACGCAGGTACTTGCCGACCAGGGTTTTTAATGTAATTATATTAAATGTCACTTTTTAATTAAATTAATACTGTATTGAACGGAGGTTAGTAAATTTATATTGGAAACTATAGTGCAGACTTGCAGATAGTAATTTAAACCTATCATAGATTAATCTTTATGAATTTAATAATGAAAGAAAAATCATAACACATTAAATCTTTCTATTGCGTAATCTTCGCCCAGCGTCGTCATAAATTCGCTCGAACCTGGCAGAGCACAGTATTAAACACTACCAGGAAATAGACACCGGAAGTTCTTCTCCAATAAAAGTAAATAATTATAATAATTCTAAAAGGATTTTATTTCATTTCAGAACAAATATTTTCATACTTATAATAAGTACTATGTAAATGCGTAATATGTAAATTGGTATGACTTTGATTTTATTGGCGGTCGGCAACTTCCTACGTTTCAATAAAACGCTAGTCGGCAAGTTCGACAATATTAGCTAAAATCGATGGTCGGCAACTTCGAGGTCGGCAACTCCCTACGGACTCATGTATAATGAGGAGTATTACTTGTGAGATATTTGGATTGAGAACCATTTTTCTGGGCTTTTTCTAAGACATTTGGTTTAAATGAAGTGAATTATTTTTTAAATTTATTAAAATTTATTTTGCTCTCAGGATATTTATGTCAATGTGAAATTCCCACTATAGTCAGGGGAGTTTTAGGCTTAGTGATTTTGAACGGTGTAGCTACTCTTTTAATACTATGCGATTGGTTATCAGGTATACAGTTCATAAAAATGTTCCACCGTCGAGTTGATGAGAAAAAACAAACAGATTTTGCACAATATCAAAAAATTGTATTGCTTGTGAACATGATTCCGCGGTAGAATTTCTTATTAAATTCAAACTGAGGTTCTCACATTTGACAATTGTTGCCGAATTTGGATGCAATTTAATTCACGCGCGTAAGCCATTGTATTTGCCGGAAATATTAACAACATTATCATACATTATCATATGACTGACCGCGACAATTGTCTATATCTAAAGATAAAACTTCAAGGTATTGTAACAAATGCTGCATCGTGCTGTTCAATTTTTAACTCAACAAATCTTAAAACAAATGTTAATTGATAGACATGACTAACATCGTAGATAGAGTCGACTTTGATTGAGAAAAAACTCGTTTCTTTCACCTTCATAATCAAAGTCAACTTTTTTTCTTCAGAAATTTGGCAAATGAATTCATCACATGTAGTATGTGATAAATAATTCACATTGCCTGTGCCAGCATTACTATATTTCTCTAAATGCAATTCAACAAATAGATCAAATTCCCCCAAATATCCAATCAAACTTAAAAATTTACTCTACGGTCTTCTCTATGACCACGAAAGGGTAGTCTCAATCTTTCCAGTAGCTTTACTGTTGAAATTATTCGTCTTAATACCTCCTGGCAATACTTTTGTTCACTCTTCATTTGTTTTCTACATGTGCATAAATTCGATCTGCAGTAGATAGACGTTTTTCAATGTTAACATTGACTGAAAATGACCTTTTGATGATTCATGTACTTTTAAAGCTTGTGATAAATTTCTTCAGTCGTTATATCCCACTGAGAACTTTGTTCAGATATTCGAGAATAGTTTGCCTTCGCAGCAATAGATACATTTACTTGCTCCAGGGAACAATGACCATTGGCGTAACTCTTTCGTACCGTTTGCCTTCATGCAATAAAAATTTGTCTCTGAAATGTTTCTGAAGTATTTTCTGATTTTGTCAGTATACTCAATCTTCAGGGATTTAATATCACCTGTACTACATAGTTTATGTATTAGATAGTTTGTCATCCTTTTTCCGTTAAATTAGCTGGCCAGAATACAATATTAACTGGAAATTCATTACGATTCTCAACATCATGATTTCATTGAACTTGGTCGCCATCATTGGAATGAATATAACTATTATCCGCGCATTGATGATGGTATAGTCATTATTTGGGTTTCCTTTGAAATAATCATCAAGTTCATATCGATTTAACGGTATTTCTGGCAATGGAACGCTTTTAATAAGTGGAATGTCATTGGTACTTCTTGGACATTCATAATTTTTGATTTTAGCAGTTTCATTATCTATCACGGTTGGCTTTTCGATTCGTTTAATAAATTTAATCAAGGAATCTTTTGGCTGGTTGTTCATTTTTTCTCTTTAACGTTTTTCCGCTCCAATTTTGAATTTTCGGTTCATGGCTTTAATAATAAAATCATTTTTGTAAAAATTTCCATATTAAGAACCAGAATACTATTACTTACTACCAAGGTTCGTGTTGCTCAATTGTTAATAAAAAATAGGCAAATTCAGAATCAATTATCCCTTAACTTGCATGATAAGTGAAGCAAACAAACATGGTGAAATCGTATTGAAGTCTTTGTTACATTTACATTATCATATGTATTCTTTGTTTAGTGTTGCCCGCTTGTATCCCGGATATAACGGGATACCCTGGTATACCGTATCCGTTGTAAAAGACAGAGGTGACGAATCTGTGTGTGTAACATTTTATGCAGTATACACCCAATTCCGAAATTTAGTAACCTCTATAATTCACGTATAATAACTTAATAACTTAAATATTCAATTTCTTAAAAATGGTTTTCAGGTAATTTTTTTAATTTCAAGTAACTTTTAAGACTTGAATTTTGATTTTATATAATTATGAGATTATTATTCAAGTTCTTAAATATTACTTTTAGTCAGCATTTATAATATAACATATTGATAATTAAATTTCAGGTGTTTTTTTAGGAATTTTATGAATTTATTTGGAATTATTTCGATAAAATGTAAGTTAGATATATTTTTAACTATAAATTAAAAAAAACTAATAATCGAAAACATTTATTTTTTTAATACAATTCGGAAAGAAGCGGAGTACATATATGAAATAGTTTTTTAAATTTTTATAATCTTCTTTCTGCAGCTAATTTTGGTAGGTATCCTTTTTGTAGGATCCTACAATTAATTGTTGATGAATTGCACCTTTCACACCTATTGCTAACAGAAATATTTTAATGTTTTGTAATTTAATGAATAAATTTTCACCTTCGCGAAAAGGCAGTGTATCCTGAGAAATATCTGTAAATCTAAAGAAAGTTTATATTCTAAATTATTTTATAATTAAATTTTACGATGTATTTTCTTCTTTTTCTCTGAAGCTCAAAGTAGAACTGTCAGATTCTAAAATAAAAGTATTTTCCTGCATAACTTTTTAATAATTTCAAAATAATTATATTTTATAACAAAAAACGCTATAATAAATTTGCATGCATTTTTCATTATGTGTTTTGTGTTGGTATGTTCAATTAGTTTTCTCTCCCCTTCACAAATCCTATAATAAAGTTATTAAATTTTGAAACAATAAATTTCGGTAATACTTAAGTTTTGGGGGGGGGGGGGGGGGGGCTGAATTCAATTTGCCAATTACAATATTTAGAATTTCTTTGTTAAAGTTTTGTCATGAATATTTTTAGCAGTACATTTGTGACCAGTACCCATAGGGGGACAGAATATTTTGTCGGATAGGCTCGGACTATATATATATATATATATATATATATATATATATATATATATATATATATATATATATATATATATATATATATATATATATATATATATAGTCCGAGCCTATCCGACAAGATATTCTGTCCCCATATGGGTACTGGTCACAAAGGTAAAGGTCACAAATGTACTGCTAAAAATATTCAGCCCCCCCCCCAAAACTTAAGTATTACCTAAATTTCTAAATTTCAAAAAACCACCATAACAATAAAAATCAACATAACAATTAACAACTACACGACAAGCACCTTAATTGAAAAAAATATTTGTTTGCGTGAACTAGTGAATAATTCGAAAAAGAATCGATCTGTAAAGAAAATGGATATTTTTCTGTAAAGAAACCAGTCTTTGTTTTTATTTATAAGACACCAATGCACGCTGGGACCTCAACTACCAAATTGAAACCTCAACACCGCTCAACACAGCCCTTCTGTATAAATCAAATATCTAATGTTATTTGCCGATTTCTTTTAATTACCAAAATAATTATAACTATAAAAATACTCGAAAAAATACTCGAAACAATACTCGATACAGTATATCGAAGGGAAATGAATGGAGCATAATAAATGCAATAATTATGCATTCCATAAAATAAAAAGCTAAGATAAAATCTTAAATTATTGTAATTATCTAATAACAACCACTTCTCAATTCTGAAATTCCTCTTTCCTAAATTAGTCTCTCAGCACTAATAAATACACTTTTCCGTGGAACGTTTCTAAATATGAATAAAGCGGCCAAATTATGCAAGGAAAATGGTAAAATGCAACTTTAATGACTTTTTGGTATTTAAGGTTTCGAACTGGCCACCATAAACTGTCAAAACCAATATCCAGCTTACAATTTGTCTTAGGTTCTACTCGTTATTAACTGTTATTTCGAAGTTATTCATGGCGTAAAAGCGTTGTGTTGAAAGATTATTAAAAATCTGATTTCTGGATTGCCTTTCTTCCAAAACATCAAAATAAATAATCAACTCACTGCTGAGCAATTATAACCACCTACTAGGTATTTATACAATAAATTTTAGTACCACCTAAAAAACCAATAACAATGTATTGCCCAAATAAATAAAAAATGTAACATTATAATAAATTTTAATTATTTAACTAAGATAAATTTTATTATTTTAATAAGTTTATAAATCGATATCATAATCATAAATCTAAAATAATTCTTGAGCAATTTTAGAAATATAAAATTAATAAATTAAATGTTATGTAATATAGTTTTATAAAATTCTTTATTATCAATTACCTTTAATAGTTTTGTAGTTTTTAATTTTTGATTTAATATTGGAATCTAAATGATTACTCTCCATAAATAATTTTTTGATTTCATCTCTACTTCTTCCTAGAATATTCATTTCTGATTTGTTATTTTTCATATTATTTTGCTCTTTCATTTCTTCATACTCATATAAAAATTTCTTTAAAGTATCCTTTATTGAAGACCTTTGATTTCTAAATTCACTTGTTAAATTAATCAGCAAATCTTCAAATTCTTCAAATTTAATAAAACTGTTTTTTATATCATCAGCAAATAAATCTATATAGTTCTGAAGATTCTCATGAGAAATTCCAAATCCAGTCATCTGAAAATTTTTAATAATTTATAAATTGCTCTGATATGTTGTAACTACTAGATAAACAAGTTAAATTTTATTAAAACACTCAACTTTTAAATAATAACCTCTGAATGTATTGAATCTTTAAAATTAATTATTTAGCATAAATACAAGTTAAATTATAATTTGATATAAATAACCTTATAATAATAGTATCCGTCAGAAGTGATGCATATTATTATGTTAGCGCTTAATAAAATACCTTCATGATTATTTTACTTTTTAACGATAATTTACCCATGGCAACGACCATGTTGGTGATGTACTTTTTAGATAGAAATCGTGAAAAAATTGAGACAAACCCGGTGACAAAAATTAAGCTTAAAATAACTTAAATAAATTAGAAATAATTGTTATTAAGTCAAGACGAAGCCATTAAACATAAAAATCAAATAAAGTTATTTAAATAAACCTAAGAAGAAAAATAAATAAAAACAGCAATTAGTTATGTAAAGTTTTGTTTGAATAATATTCGTTTGAGCGTGTTTTTGAAAAATATATTTTATTGAATTATTATTGATTTATTTTATGAATTTAGAAGTTGAGGACATCATAACTGGCGACCACGCCAAGGAAATCAATGCGATAGGAAAAAAGAAAGGAACTAAGAATATGTTAGATTCCTTGTCAAAACAAGCACGTGAGATGCTAAATTTTAATGTCAGAAAGTTTGACGGAAAAGTTGGATCTGAAGCCGAACTTTGGCTAAAGGATATTATGGAATGGCTGAGAATAGAAGATCAAAGTCTAGTAGACGCATTGGATCTTTTGTTGACAGATGCGGCATCGATGTTATGGGAAGCGGCGAAAATAGCGAAGATGACCGATGAAATGGCAAAAGAGTGGTTTATAGAAACTTTTACAGTAAGGAAAACCATTACTAACAAGATTGTGGAACTAGCTCAAATTCAGCAAGAGAGAGATGAAAGATTCCAAGTCTTCGAAATACGAGTAAGAAGTTTAGTTAAAAGTGTATTTAGCTCTGGAATGTCTGATGAACAGATTGTTCGAGATATTATCTCAAACAGAGCGAAAGACGATAGAGTAAATGAAATATTCTTATCAGGGAAAGTGACAAGTTTTGAAGATGCCAGGGATATGGCAAAAATTCAGGAGAAGATCGAGATGACGAATGACAATAAATTCAATATTGATGCCATAAGAAGAGACTCCTACGCATCAGTGATGAAAAATGGTAAATTCGAGGGTAGACGAGACCAAAGAACAATTGTGAAGACAACTCCACATCAACGCGACGAACACCGAGAGATTAATCATGAGAGGAATAGACCTGCAAATGGTCGGTTTGTACCAATTGTAAATGAAGACAAGAATGAAAATGAGCGGTATAGAGGACGATATGAGACAGGAGAACCAGAGAGAAGAATACCTACAGTATCGCTTAAAGATATTGCAAGAAGGTTATTTAATGACAGCAAAGGAAGAGATTCGCCTCACCCAGTGAGACTGACACCAGGTCAGTGTTTTTGTTGTGGAGAAAAAGGGCACCGGCGTTTTGAATGTCCTATGAAAGACAAATGTCTAATCTGTGGAAAAGAAGGTCATGGATTCAGAGATTGTTTTTTGCTTAAAAATAGAAATGGATATCAGAAGAGAGTGGCATGTATTTACGAAGAAGATCACGAAAGAAATATTGGTGATTTAACAGAAGATTTATACAGTAATTACGAAGAAACGATAAAAAAATCAATGGATAAACCAAAAAACAAGGACGATCCCATTGCTTTCATTTCGTCAGTGGGGTCGACACAATAATCAGTAGAAAGAAGCGAAATGAAGACATGATGATGCAGAAGATGTATGAGACGACAGACAGAAGAAAGTGGAGTAAGATTGTAATAAACATGACGGCGATTGACATGCTTTGGGACTCTGGAGCGTCAGTATCAGTTATGAGTGAAAAAAAGTTGGACAAAGATCGGGAAACCGAGGTTGAAGCAGAGCACAATTTCTCTTTGTGGAGTATTTTCGACGGGAATGGAAAGACCGTTAGGAGCAATGACGATAGAAGCTGATTGGAATGGGAAAAAAGAATTATTAATGTTATAGTTGTCAAAGATATACGTCCAGATTTCATTGGGGGTGTAGATACAATGGAGAGATTTGGTATTCAACTGGTAGAGGTAGACAATATTGAAGCGTCACAAGTAGGGAGGACATATGTGGACTCACAACGAGAAGAGAAAGCATTATTAATGCTTGGAGACAGGAAGAATGAACTGTTAGACATATTGCTACGGAAGTTCAAAGGTATTTTTATGGCTTCAACTTTTGATCTCGGGTTTACGAAAGTTGTTCAGCATGAAATGAATATAGTAGGTGGGCCTGTAATGTTACAGCCAAGAAGACAACCAATGCATTTAGAACAAAAGCTTGACGAACTTGTCACAAACTTATTAGAAGCGAGAGTTATTAGAAAATGCAAAAGTGCATGGAACGCACCACTAGTGATTGTGGCTAAGAAAGATGGATCAATAAGGATGTGTGTCGACTATAGAGGGTTGAATGCGATCACTGAAAAGATATCTTTTCCAATGCCAGATACACGATTTCTACTGGATTGTCTGGCAGATTCAAAATATTTCACATCCATCGATCTAGGTCAAGCATATTATCAAGTTGGAATGGCGAAGGAAATTCAAGAGGTCACGGCTTTCAGTACAAGGCAAGGACAGTTTTGTTTTAACCGACTTCCTTTTGGACTAGCAACAGCCCCTGCGACGTTTCAAAGAATGATGCACTCAATGTTGGATGGAATATTATTTAAGGGTGTTGTTGTCTACCTCGACGACATTCTTGTCTATGGAAAAGACATAGAGGAACACAATAACCGATTAGAGGAAGCATTCAGAAGAATTCAACTAGCGGGGTTGAGAATTAACCCAGAAAAATGTAATCTGTATAAAGAAGAATTGACATTCCTAGGGCACACTGTAAGTGCAAGTGGGATAAAAACGAACGACAAGAAGATTAAAGAGATTCAAGATGCAGAAATACCAGTATGCGCCAAACAATTAAGATCCTTTTTAGGTATGACCAATTACTATAGGAAGTTTATAAAAGACTATGCGAAAATTGCGAAACCTCTACATGCAGCTACGTCCGGCTGTGAGAAAAAGATTAATTGGTCAGAAGATTGCAACAATAGTTTTGAATTACTTAAAACAAAGTTGTGTGAAGCTCCAATTCTAGATTACCCAAGAATGGATAGAAACTTTATTCTGGATACAGACGCTAGTTTTGGGGCCATCGGAGCAGTTTTATGTCAAGCTAAAGAAGATGGTACTGAAGTAGTAATTGCATATGGGTCGAGACACTTGACCGCACATGAAAAAGGTTATTGTGTGACTAGGAAGGAGTTACTTGCTATACACGAATATGTAATGTATTTTAAACAATATCTATACGGAAAGTCATTTGTAGTACGAACTGATCACAAGGCGTTGGTTTTCATGAGATACACAAAAAAACCGATAAGCCCGCAATTTCAAACCTGGCTAGCCAACCTTTCCGGATATGATTTCGATCTTCAATATAGGAAAGGAGAGGAACATGGAAATGCGGACGGAATATCAAGGATTAAAGGGATGCTATGTGCACAATGCCAGACTAGACATGAAGACGCAAAAGAAGAAAAAGCCAGAGTAAGACATATCAGCTCATTACAGAAGACTGAGTCGATGACAAAACTCTTAGAAAAGCAACAAGATGATGTAGATTTCATTCACATGACAAGAGTGTTACAGGGAGAAGAGAAAAAAGATGATTTGAATAAAAAGAAATTTCCTTTCAATTTGCATAACAACATAAAATTAGAAGATGGGTTTTTATTATTAGAGAAGAACGGTAAAGATGTCATCCTGGTGCCGATAGACTACTCAAATACGTTAGTTAAAGGAATACATACTGAAATGTGTCACATTGGAGTAAAGAAATTAATTAGCTATATGAGCAACATATTTTTTTGGCCAAACATGCAAGAAACTATACAAAACTGTTTGAGAGTATGTGAGATATGCTGAGAAGGAAAATAGTGCAGGAGAAGACAAAGGAACGATTGTTGCCGATAATAAGTTCAGAATTTTTAGAACAGTTGGTCATTGATATAGCACACATGAAGAATGGTGGAGTGTACAAGTATATGCTAGTTATCATTGATCATTTTAGCAAAATGGTCAGTCTGACCGCACTGGAGAGACAAGACGAGAGATCGATTTTCAAGGCCATATTGGAGAAGTGGATATACCGTTTCGGAAAACCGCGAAATTGTCTGTCAGACAGAGGGAAGAACTTCGATAGTGGTTTTATGAAAACAAATCTAGGAAGACTGGGTATTACGCAACAGTTCAGTTCACCATATCAGCATCAATCTAACGGTTTAGTTGAGAGAACAATACGGACAGTCAGAGACTTGCTGGCGACATCATTAGCAGGTGGACTAGGAGAGCGAAATTGGGCGGAGTTACTTCCTCGAGTAGAATTTTGTATCAACGTGACACAACAGAGCGCGACGGGATTTTCTCCATTTGAAATTGTTTTTGGGAGGAAGATTAACCTTCATTCAACATTGCCTCAGACGACATTGGATACAGTTGAGATACATAGATTGGTAAGAGAGAACAGTGAGAAAGCAGCTAAACGAATGAAAGAGATGGAAACAGAGAAGAGAACGAATCGATGTTTCACGGTGGGGGAGAAAGTATTAGTTCGGAAAGAACCACAAAATCGCGACAAAGATGGACTACAGTATGAAGGTCCGTTTGTCATATCAAAGTTTTTGTCAGAACACCAGGTGGAATTGAGTGACGGGACGACAAAGAAACTCAGACGAATTGAATGGCTTAAGAGATGGGCAGTTCCTTAAAGAAGGGGAGAGTTATGTAAAGTTTTGTTTGAATAATATTCGTTTTAGCGTGTTTTTGAAAAATATATTTTATTGAATTATTATTGATTTATTTTATGAATTTAGAAGTTGAGGACATCATAACTCAATTAAATAATGATCTATTATGATCATAAAATTGATAAATTATTAAGTGCAGGAAGTAGCATAAGAAACATATTAGTTCATAAAGTGATAAAAATCGACGAAAAGCGAAACAGATTAGTGTTGGGCTAGAAAGACAGTAATTAAAAATTGAATTAAAATTAGTTAATTAAAAGTAATTAAAATAAGCCGTTGGTGCAGTCAACATAAGCATTTATACCGCAATAAGTATATTTAAAATAGTTAGATATCTTTTTGTTTAAATTATTTGGAGTTGGCGGTTTTTGTAAAAAATTAAAACTTGTTATTTATAAATTCTTTGATTAAATATACATTGTTGGTTTCAAGATTTTTGCTGCGAAATTTAAAGATGGATTTAACTGACGACCACGCCGAAAATCAAAATATCAACGCCATTTCGAAATCGACAAAATCGCTAATGGAATGCCTACCGAAATCATGCTAGGACATGCTCACACTGAACATCAGACGATATGGACGAGGTTTAAAAGAAACCGAAGAATGGATCAGGGATATAGAAGAATGGTTGCTGACAAATGGGCAGCGATTGACAAGCACTTTCGATGTGTTATTAGTGGCAGAAGCAAAGACATTGTGAGGAAACGTCAGAGAAACAGAAACAACAGATGTGAAAGCCAAAACGTGGTTCTTATCTACGTTCACAATTACAAAATCAATAACTGATAAAATCAGAGAATTGGCATCTATGGAACAGGAAGATGATGAAGAGTTTGCAGCTTTTGAGATACGGCTAAGGAAAGCTTTAGCTGAAATTGTAAATTCAGGACGATCAGAAGAAGATATTGTACAAGACCTCATCGCAAATAAAGCACGCGATGCGAGACTGAGGGAGATACTATTGACAAAACCAGAAATAAAAATTGAGAAAACGAGATCATTGGCGAAAATTTTTGAAAGTAACAAAAATGGAAACAATAAAACGGAATTTATTAAAGCAATCGGTCAAAGAACATACGCTAGCGTGACTTAGGGAATGGCAGATGAGAATTTAAAAGAATACCCAAGATCCTATGCCTACATCGCCACAAGGAAGACTATCAGAAGAGTCATTTAGTCACCACAGATCAAGAAAAGACGAACATCCTATACGCGGACCAATACAATACGAAGGAAATAACCATGGTCGTCGAGAACAATCTCCAAAACAACAATTCTTGAGAAATACGAGAATCCCGAATAATTCAGAAAGGAAGCTGCCAACAATATCCATGAAGAATGTAGCAAGGAGGCTGCACAACAAAAGTAGAGGACTACCACAAGGATCGGTCCGAAAATTAACGGTAGATCATTGTTTTTGCTGTGGCGAAAAGGGACATAGAAGGTATGAGTGTCCACTGGGAAATAAATGTCTGATATGTGGAAAGGAAGGACACGGTTTCCGAGATTGTTTTTCGTTAAGGAAAGAGGTTCCACATCGATATCAAAGAATAGCGTACATAGAAGAATAAGATTCAAAATCTGAAAGAAGAAATTACATCGAGAACAGCCAGGATTTCAGAACTGCTCACAGCGACATCGAAGATAGATACAATGTCCTTGAGAAATATACTATATTGAGAGAAGACGGAAAAAACATCAGCGACTCCATGGGTTTCATTTCGTCGGTGGAGTCAAGACAATAAATTGTGAAAGAAGAAATGAACGACGAAGAGACGAGGCAGAAGAAGAGATGTACCAGACGGAAGATGGAAGAAATCGGAGTAAAATAATGTTGAATAATGCCGAAACAGAGATGTTATGGGACTCTGGAGTATCAGTAACAGTCATGAGCAAGAATTTGTAGGAGAAAATAGGCAAACCAGAACTTCAATGTAGTATGATATTATTATACATGACTATACCAGCCACATGGAATCAGGAGACCAAAATAATCACAGTAGTAGTGGTAAAAGAGATCAAACCTGAATTCATAGGGAGCATTGATACAATGAAAGAGTTTTGAGTAAGGTTAATGAAAATCAATAATATAGAAACGTCATTGATAAACAAAATTTACACTGATAAAGAAAGAATAAATAAAGCACTAGTGTCGATGGCAGGTGAGAATAGTAAAGATATTGAAGGAATGATCAGAGAATACGGGGGGAATTTTTATAACATCGAAATTCGATCTGGGATTTACAAACTTAGTTCGACATGAGATGCGGATAACAGGAGACCCAATAATGCAACATCCTCGACGTCAACCAATGCACATGGAGAAAAGGATTGAAGAACTGATTAAAGAGTTAATGAAAGCAAATGTTATTCGGTGTTGTAAGAGTCCTTGGAATGACCCGTTAGTGATAGTAGGGAAGAAAGATGGATCTATCAGGATGTGTGTAGATTATCGTGGATTGAATTCCATAACAGAAAAAGACTAATTTCTGATGCCTAATACCAAATTCTTACTAGACTGTCTCGCGAATGCAAAAATATTTTCGTCAATCGATTTAGGTCAGGCGTATTATCAAATGGAGTTGGCTCCAGAAATTCAAGAAATGACTGCATTCAGTACAAGAGAAGGACAATGTTGTTTCAATAGACTACCGTTTGGGTTAGCAACAGCTCCTGCGACTTTCCAGAGACTGATACACGCAGTGCTAGAAGGAATGAAATTCAAGGGAGTAGTACTTTATCTAGATGATATCTTGGTATATGGTAAAAGTCAAAAAGACCACTCAACATGACGTAGTAAAAATAATTAGTTAAACTGCAGTTAAGATTTTACGAGTTCGTATCTTCTCAAGTTTGCATTGAGCCAGCACAATTTTGTTGTATACAATGACGATAATATATCATGTGTTGGGGTGGAGATTACACTTGTAAATAAGAAAAACAATTAATAAAAAGACAGAATTAATAAAATAAAGTAAACAAACATCTGCATACATATTGGTTAGAGCAAAGCAATGAAATTGCCGAACAAAATACATGAATCAGAATGTTCTTTGCGGCGAAGGTCTAATAATGCAAGAATGGCATCAAAGTTCTTTGAAAATTGAAAATTTTCATCTAGGAAACGAAGTACGGACGTTACTTGTGATTGGTCTGGTTTTATCTTACAATATTTTGAGTAAGTTTGTACTCATTAACTCATCAGTTCAAACACTAATGTTTCAATCGATTTCAGCCTCACGTCTGCATGTGCGATTTTTTGTCGTTTTTATCGCGTATGTGTGCGCGTGGTTACTATAATTGTTTTTCGTATTTGTGTGCGCACACAGACGCGGAATATGTTCATTTTTAAGAATGCATTTGGAATTGTGGGTATATCTTTTTATTAAATTTTTGAAATTGATTTTTTTTTCGAATATTAGAATTTGCTGGAATTGGCGAAAAGTTTGTTTAAAAGAACATTGTATTAGAAAGACTTTTGAATTTTTAAAATATAAAAAGAATGAGTGAACAATTGACTTTGAGTGGATCACTTACTGGTCATGATGGACCTATTACACATATTGCAGCTAACCCAATTTATCCAAACACTCTTATTTCTCCATCAAGAGATAAATCTTTGATTGTTTGGGAGCTTAACCGTGATTAAAACAGATTCAGTTACATTAAAAGAGCATTGAAAGGACACAATGGATTTGTAAGTGATGTTGTCATGTCAAATGGTGTTCAATTTGCATTGTCTGGATCACGGGACGGAACTTTAAGATTATGGGACTCAACTTCTGATCAAACCACAAGAAGATTAGTCGGCCACACTAAAGATGTTCTCAGTGTTGCTTTTAGCGCTGATAATCGCCAATTTTTTTCCGGATCAAGAGATGGTACCATCAAATTGTGGAACACTTTGGGTGTTTGTAAATATACCATCCAAGAAGATGGACATACTGCTTGGATTAGCTGTGTTCAATTTTCTCCAACCTAAAACCCAAGCATTGTAAGTTGTTGTTGGGATAAAGTTGTTAAATTTTGAAATCTTTCAAACTGCAAGTTAAGAACTAATCATTTTGGACATAATGGATATTTAAACACTCTTGCTTTTTCACCTGATGGTTCATTGTGCGCTAGTAGTGGAGAAGACGGACATGCAATGTCATGGGATTTATTTGAAGGAAGACATTCATACACTTAAGAAGGAGGTGATATTATCAATGAACTTCTCTCCTCATCAAACAGATATTGGCTGTGTGCTGCAAATCGTCTATCAAGATTTGGGATTGGGAAAATAAAGTTTTAGTTGTAGATTTGAAAGCTAAAGTTATTGATTATAAATCAAAAAGCAACCGCGGAAATCACTTGCTATCCATGGTCAAATTCGAGCTCATGTTTTGTTGACTTATGAACAAATGATTATTGATCAAAATAAAAACTGGCTTGTTATAATTCCTTTTGACTTGATACAAGTAATAATAAATATAACAGGTTTTAATTAAATTAAACTATTTCAAACTGTAGTGCTGTTATCTGAAATTTTTTAAATAAGTCTTTAATTGATGTTAGGCTAGGGTTGTCAAGTGTTAATCATAAAAAAAGAGAACATTATAAAAATTATTTTATTCATATTAATTTTTTTTAAAATTGTAATATATACTAAAACAGATTGCACTTCCAATTCATTTGCAAATAAAAAAAATAAGTCAATATAATTTAATCATCTTCATCCTCTTCTTCAGCATTTTTTTCATTATATTTATCTACACTGCTAATTTGGTTTAAAAGTTTTCCATTTTCTTTGATTTCTTGATAAAATTCAGTGCATGTAATATCTTTATAATTATACACGACGCTCAAAATACCTCGAACAGTTGAAATTTTCAATTTATTTCTTTCCTTAGTCCACTGTCCGCTGATCATTGAAAATATTCTTTAGACATTGGCATTTTGACCAGGTATTGCAAAAAAAAATTCGCAAATTTTCAAAAATTCGGAATGATATTCGACAGTATTTTCTTTAAAATATTCTTTCCATTTCAAGCAGGAAATCAAATTTTTAAAATTTTCAACATTAAGATTTTTTTCAACAAATATTTTTAAATTACAAAACTGATCAAAACATGTTGCATCATCTACAATAATATTTTTAGTGGCAAGAAATATTATTGATTTTTCAACTTCATCCCATGTTGGAAGCCTATCCAATTTCATCCAAACAAAGTTATTTAGATTTGATAATTGATTAGTCCACAATTGTAAATATTCTAATGATTTTTTATAGCAATTCATGCAATTTAAATTGAATTTATTTATTTCACTGTGCAATTCCCTTTCTTCAATTTCAGATAAAATAGATTTCACTCAATGTTTCTGTCAATGAGTTTATTGTAGCCATTACTTCAAGCACAGAATTTTGCTCAGCTTCAATTTCTAAAATTTTTCCATGAAACACATGCATTAGTGAACTTGCAAATTCTAAATAAGCTTTGCTAAACTCGTTTTCAAAAAACGATTTTAAAATATGTGGAGAGTTGTCGAGTGATAAAAAATATGCTTTTAAAGCAGAATAAACTTTCAGAACCCTCTTAACAGCAGGATAAAGTGATAACCAACGCGTTTTTGAGTGTTTTAATAACGATTTATACTGTCTACAAATTCGCAGAAACTTTTCAACGATTCAGTCCTTATGGTGTAAATAGAAAAATAGTTATACAGTTTTACAATTATTGATTCTAAGTCTATTGTCATTAAATCAAATCCATGCTGCTCGGAATTATGAACAATATGAGCTGGACAATCAATGCCTATCAAATCCTTTTGAAATTTAATTTTTAAATGGCTGTAAACATTATTCTTCCCAGTTCGTCTCAATCCTCCAAAATTCGTATTGCAGTTATCTGCAGAAAATGCAATACATTTGTCTACAATATTATATTTTTTTAAACATGTATGTAAATGTTCACTTATTGTTTCTGATGTTTCGTTTGGCAAAGAATATAAATCGATCATTTTTGTTAATATGCCACTATTTTTTTCAAAAAACTGAATTACGACTGGAAACATTTTAATTGCACCATGATTACTACCATCAGTTGAAACTGATAAGAATGATATTTGTGATAATGAATGCATTATATTTTCTATACAATATGGAGCAATGACGTTATTGGCGATGCATCTTGTTTTTGTCTTTCCAGATGAAATCCGTTTAGCTACTTCTGAATCATCAAACATTTTTGCCACAGTTTGTTTGTACAAACGGTGGAGTTATAACTATAATGATGATTTAATGTGTGAAAAGCTAAAGTTCCTTCAACAGCTGATACTTTGTGATCCAGAGCTGAAATTTTTTTTGTAAAAAAGCACATACGGATTTAGAACTAGCTCCTATACGAAGGGTCTGTGTATGTTTTTTTGAAGCTACATGCTGTTCCAAATCGTATTTTCCTTTGTTTGCGACCGAAACGGTTGTGTTGCACACCGTGCAAATTGCCTCCGACTTCGAATTCGGTGTTGGTTTAAAACATTTGAATTTAGCTTGTAGTTCTTCACTAAATAAGCACTTTCGCTTACTCATTTTGGAGCTAAAAATTAAAAAATCAAATAATATATCACTATCATGTAATTTTAAGTAATAGCTTTTTTACTTACATGTTTATTTTCACAGAAAATTAATAAAGTCAATTGCTATTGCAACTGAAAATATAGTCAGAAATTCCGAATACGACTGATAAAAGTTTTTTGTTTATTTTATTAAATAAATTACCAATCAAACGCGATGTCAGAAACAGAATAATTTATCGATATGTAACATATTGTTTTGTCAGGGTGAAAAGTGATAAATTATTCATGGTCAATGGATCATGGATTGCTAAGCTTTCTTTTGTGCACTTATTTAAATTTAGGACATAAAACTGCATGTGTGCAAATTATTTTTGTGAAACTAATTTTTAGGCGCTCAAAAGTTTTATGCGCCTAAAAATATGCTAAAAATTCATATACCAAAAAAGTTACTAGTTAATTAAGCAAATATTATAATTAAAATTTGGCGAAATAAAAAAAGAGAACAATTTTGAATATATGTAAAAAAGATAGAAAACAAAAGAATTATGTTTAAAAAGAGAACATGTTCTCTTTAAAAGAGACCTGTTGGCAACCATATGTTAGGCTCACAGAAAATATATTTTAAAAAGATACTTTTAATTTAGACTTATTCGCAAATATCATAAAATTTAATAAAATATATAATTGTATAAACTGATTAAACCGTATATTTAAAGTTTAATTGAATTGTAATGAATTTTTCGAAGTGAAATCAAAACTTCCAAAATTAAATCTTTTATTTGAATTCTTAAAAGATTAATAAAAAATAAGCAAAATAAAATAATTTGATTTTGTTTATTTATTTACAACATTATAAAATTTAAATGTCTGCACCAAGCATTTCTTCTGAAAATCTTCCAAATGCAATAGATTTATTTGCTGATGATATAAAAAGCAGTTTTTCTAAATTCGAAGAACTAGAAGATATGTTAATAATTTTAAAATCTGATTTTAAAAACCAACAATCTATAAAAAATAATTTAAAAGACATTAAGTGCGAATTTTTTTATGAGTGTGAAAAATTAGACAAATTAGAGTTAAAAGAGAAAAACAATGTGAGAAACAATAAATCTGAAATTAGTGTTTTAGAAAAATCTAGAGATGAAATCAAAAATCTATTTACGGAGGGTGATAACTTGGATTCAAATATAAAGTCAAAATTAAAAAACTGCATAATTGATAAAGGTAATTAATTATTTAAAATTTTTTAAGTCGTTATTTTGTGAAATTTATATTTCTAAATTTAATGTACAATTTGTATAAATGTTTACAGGTGCGATATCAAATTAATTAAAAATAATTAAGTTTATTTTAGCATAATTAATAAATATTTTATGATTATGATAATGATACAATTCTTATTTTATATTACAATGATAATAATTGTCAAATATAATTAATTTTGAATATATCAGCCATGTAATTTTAACTGATAATATTTGATGTTTTATTTTAGTTTTACGTTAAACAAAACATAATTAAATTGTTCTTTATATCTTTAATATTTTTACAAATTTTTTAAATTCATAATTGATCTATGTGCTTAACCCATCAAGGTTTAGGTTTTTTTGCAGAAATAGATTTAATTGATTATCAAAACGAAGTAAAAATTTTTGTTTACCTAACTAGAGATAAATTAGATCAGGCCTGTTTAACCTTTTTAACCGCGGGTCGCACATATATTAATATTTAAAAAATACATACATAAGTTTTTAATTTATTTTAAATATTAAAATATCACATAAGATGAATTATACATAAACGTCATAAACCGATTATCAACACAAAAATCAAATTAATACTTTGTTAAATTAAAATTAATGCGATTTTTGAAATTACTTATTTTGTATTACATTGCTTATTGAAGGATTTATACCGCTAAGAGCTAAGCGCAGTGAATTTCTCAAATGTTTATCGGTAAGGGAACTTCTTGATTTTGTTTTTGATAACTTCATAATAGAAAAAAGGTGTTCGCACAAATATGTGGTTGAAAATGGACAATATTTTTGAGGCATAATTTCTTAACATCGGAAATTTTTCTTTACACACATAGGTTTTATAAAAATCAATTAGACTTTTCGCCGAACGCTTGCTTATAATCAGAGTTGGAATGAAGATCAATCATTTCCATTTGTATATCATCTGGAATTAAATCAATGTCTAATGAAAAGGGTGACGTGAACACCATTTTCTTTCGATAGAAAATCATGAAATTTTCAAATTTGTAATTTGTAAGTGTAGGAAATGAAAATAAGATGTTTTCCTTTAATTTGTCTGCTCATAATTTTAATTTTTCCATAAACGATTTGATATTTGTGATGAATTCCAAAATAGCAATGTTTTTTCCCTGCATTTTGGTATTTAAATCAGACAAATGTCCGGTGATATCGAATAAAAATGAAAAGTCAGTCATCCATTGTAAATCGTCAAATTCAGTAAAGTTTTTTCCTTTCATTTCCATGAACAACCGAATCTCTGGAAGAACATTGTAAAATCGAAGCAATTACCTTACTTCGAACCTCACTATGGTAAATAACATCACTATATTCAGAATCAATATCGATCAACAGCTGTTTGAATTGGCGATGGTTGAGTGCTTTTGATCTAATAAAATTAATTGTTGATACAACAATATCCATAACATGTTTCATATTAATTTGTTTTACACATAAATTCTCGACATGCAGTACACAATGGCATACAAAAACCTTATTTTGATGATCGACATCTAAACTTTGCAATATAAGGGTTGTAAGACCAGATCGAGCTCCTCGCATTGCTGGTACTCCATCAGTGGATATTCTAATTAATTTGGAAAGTGGAAGGTGATTCTTATCCAAGGAATTTTTCAGCTCAGTGAACATATCTTCAGCTGGTGTTCCTTTCATAGAAACCAGATCTAGTAGTTCCTGTCACATCTAACTCTTCAAAACCACGAACAAAAATTGATAATTGTGCAGTATCGTATATATCAGTTGATTCGTCAAGACATATGGAATAGTATTGAAAACGTTCTATCTGGTCGATCAATTGTGTTTCGATATTTTGTGCCAATTCATCAATTCTGCTTGCGACAGTAAATCTTGACAAACTTATGTTACTGAACAGATTTTTCTTTTCAGGACAAATTATTCCAACGGACGTTTCGATGCACTCTTTTACAACATTGCGATCTGAAAAACATTTTAAGTGTTTGGTTAAAATATTGGAAATAGCATAGCTGACTTCGGTGACTGCTGCCACCCTCATTCGAAACTCTTGTGAACAAGTTTTGCTGGAGCGACAACGATGTTTTCAATTTAATGATTTTATCATTTCTTATTAGATTTGTAAAATGATCATAATTTGCAGCATGTCTTTTGTATAATGACGTCTAATGTTATATTCTTTCATGACACCGATAGTTTCTTGACAGATTAGACAAGTTAGTTTTTCTTTATATAAAATAAAGAAGTAATTTTCGGTCCAACTTTCATTGAACATTCGATGTTCTTCAATTTTTCGTTTTCCTTTCAACATAGCCATTTTATAATATTTAAAATAATTTTTTTATTGATAATATCTGAAGCGTATGATTTTTTATAATTAATTTCCTAGCTTTCATCACTCAGTTTAAACAAATTTATAATATGTAAATTTATAAGCAAATCAGACATTTATCGAAAAACACAAAAAATCTGTTGGTGGGCCGCAGGTTAAACAGGGCTGAACTAGATAATATCGGCGGTTGTCAATTTATTTTAATTAATTTATTTTAAATGACGACCGTGGGTCTTAAAGATAACTAAATAAATTAATATTATGGACATTCAACGCTTAAACAATAGAGTTCTAATACCATGTGTTCTAATTGATTAATATTTTAGAGGCATTCGATCCATAAATTATATATAAATACAAATTTATTGATCAGAGTAAATTTTTTTTAAATCCTACAAGTCATTACTGAGCAAGCGCAACATAATATCAATAGCATTTTAATATCATGAGGTAAATTATAATTTTAACAGCCATACCGAGTTGTCTAAGTTGTACAATTTGGTGTTGCATTGGTGTTGATTACTAGATTTTATTCAAAATATTTTCATGTTTAAGAAATGACAAGCCCTAGTCTTGTTCGGACAGATCTTGTTCAATTTGTAGATTTGTTATTTCCACTGAAAACTACTTTGATAAGAGTATATACCAGGGGTGGGAACGTTTTTATTTCCATAGGCCACATTGAAATTTGTCGCCTCCAAATGGGGCCGCAGTCAAAAAGTATTTTAACATTAATTTATTTCATTTTAAATCTTTTGTTTATAATCAGTCTCAAGATTTGAAAAATGCAGCTGTACGAAATATTCTTGAAAATTTTATTATTTTTGAATCGAAAAATTGATGCAATAAAGTCATCATTTCACAAATGAGTGCTCAATAATCTTATTTATTCTTCTACATACGTTTTGTATTATGGGTTTGAATGATTGACTTTTATATTTCGTTCTGTATACTCGGCGGGATGCTTGTACAGTACGGTATATATACAGTTCAGTAGTTACGAGTATTTTTATTTATAAATACTCAAAATTCAAGGTTTTTTATATAAATTAAGATTTATTTCGATAAGGCTCCGGAGGCCGCACATAAAGCTCCGGGAGGCCGCAGGTTCCCCACCTCTGGTATATACCATCACATTTTCTTATTTGTATTAAACCAAATGCATTATTGAGTTTTATAAAGACTATTTCATATAATATTTTATAAAATATAAAAAATTTTCTGGATTTCTGGCGTTATTTCAATTCTATTACTTTTCTATAAGTGATTTAATTTAATAATGTGATTTAAATATTTTTTTTATGTCAAAAGTTTATGTTTTAACGTACTATATGCTTTTCGGAATTCATATTTACTGATTTAGTCAGCTAATAAACTTTGTAGGTGCAATTAAAAGTTGTGATTTATTATTTTATTATTATTTTTTCCACAAAAAATACCTATTTATATATTTTGAATTCAAATTAATTGATTTCAAAAGGGTAACAGTTTTAATCATATTAATATAATAAATTTCAACCCTAGAATGACAGAAAATAGGAAAAAGAAACAGAATCCAGCTCTAGTAGATCGTTTCAAGATTGGTGGACTGATAAATATGGAATAATTAAAAGCCAAAATAATGCCGTGTGTGTGTTGTATGGAAGCAGTAAAATGTCATTCTTTTTTTTATCCAAAAACGATTCAGGGCAAAAACAATATATTGAATGTCAACTTAAAAATAATAACTCACAATCGAGCTCATTCATTAAATTTTTAAAAAGTACAAATTATTTAATTACCGCTAGCTTCAGGGTTTGAAAAGCTATTGAAATTCATGGCAAACTATTTAGCGATGGCTATATTATTAAAGAAGCATTTAATAATTGTGCACAACATCTATTTAAAGATCAGATACTTAAACGCATTCAGGAATTAAGTATAAGCCGAAGTATATCAAATACATGAAAATATTAATATTCAAAAAGAAAATGATTTACGTTCCACAGAGCTGTTTTCTATTTATTGATGTAACTTCTTCAGTTCGCTTGTCCATAATTCTTCGTTGTAATGTACAGTTCGTGTCTTGCTACGAACAATGGACAAATAAATATCCCCTAACTAAAAATGAACGATAAGAAAATAATTTGAAAAATAAAATTAAAGAAAAGCGATCAATAATCAAATAAATCAAAAGATACTAGAAAGAAATAAATCAAAAAATTCTAAAAGTGAATAACAAAGTTGCCCTTAAAAAAACAAAATAATACTTAATACAAAATAATAAGGAAAACATCAGTGAAGGTTCTGGAAAATTTAGAATAATAATAAAGATAACGATAATCAGAGGACATTGAAAACAAAACTACTATAAAAACCACTTATCTATAGAGAAGAACGAGATAACAATTCGAATACTGAAAGATTACAAAACCTAGGATTCATAATAATAAATTAGAAAATATTTGGAAGCATTAAACTACAAAACCTCAATAGGTCAAGCCTGCCCACAATTTTTATTCCATATTATTTTGTCGCTATTTTTACCACATATACTCTCTAAAGCTCTTGCCTTCTTTGCGTATTCTTTAATAAATTTTCGATAATAGCTGCAAATGCCCAAGAAACTCCTTAAATTTTTCACACATTTCGGCCTTTGAAATGATTGAATAACTTCATTTTTGCTCTTATCCGTTTGGATACCGTCTTTATTTATAATATGGCATAAGAATTTCACTTCGCTTTTCAAGATTTGACATTTTCTGGATTAATTCTTAGTTTAGCTTTGCAATTTTCTGCAATACTCTTTCCAGCAGTTTATAGTGTTCTTCCATTGTGTTCGTAAAAATTAATATATCGTCCAGATAAACCAATAAGCCGTCTTTCCATAAATCCTTTAATATTTTCGTCATGAGCTGTTGAAAAGTTCCTGGTGTTGCCGCGATGCCAAATGGCATTCGGTTGAATCAGATTTGTCACTCTTTCGTTAAACAAGCTGTTTTCTCCCGTGATTCTCTTTCCAACTTTACCTGATAATATGCGTTTCCAATATCAATAGAACTAAAATATCTAGTCCCATACAAAGCCTCTAGTATCTCGTCGACGTTGGGTATCGGGAACGCTTGTCTTTCAGTAATTTTGTTAAGTTGTCGAAAGTCCAAATAGAGTCTTTTCCTTTTTCCGGACGTACACTAACGGGGTGAATTACACTTCCTTATAATATTATTATCCTCCAGATTTTTAATAGCCATGTTTATTTTCTCTTCCAAGTTTATAGGCTGTATTCTCGGCTTTATCATTATTGGTCCTACAGTTGTTTCAATTTTATGTTCAATTAAATCAGTGCATCCAACATCCCACTTGTCAGCCATGAAAACACATTTATTTCTTTTGATAATTTCTAGAAGCAATTTATCTTCTTTTACTTTCAACTTCTTTATCGCATATTGGAATCTTTTTTCATTTTGTAATATCAATTTTGTAGCATCAATTTCACATATACGTTCGTTAAATATCATTTCACCATTAAATCAATCTTAATTCAATACCAGATTGTTTCTGTAATTCTACACCCCTAATAACATCTAGGACAATGTTTTGTACGATAGTAGCTTCCTATACATCAATTTGAATTTTACCCATAGTGTCCAATTTACTGTCATTTGGACACCTTAGCATTTCATCTGTTTTTATTATCTCGACTTTGTCCAATTTATCTAGTACTGCTTTAGATATTACATTAATTCGATTCCGCGACCCTGAATTTCAAGTGTTATAATTGGTCTACCCTGCATTTTATGATAAGTCATACGAAAGGTCCTTTCAGGAAATTTCATTACTCCACATAATCTTATTTTCATTCATATCAAACGACTTTTTAGGAAATTATATACTTTTCTCCTGTTCTTTCATTACTACACATAATTTTGCTGTTTAATTTCTATGATCTATACTGTTACTGTTATAAACATTAAAATTATTTTTTTTGTCCCATATTATTACATAAATCTTTATTAACAAAATTAAAATTATCTTCAATATTCAAATTATTTACATTATAAAAATTATTTACATTGTTATAACCAGCATTTTCATCAAAATCAAAATTACCTAATAAATGGCTCTGATCATCGTTTGGGTATTGCATTTCGTCGTATTTCTCTTCGGCTTCACTTGAATAATTCACTTGATAGTTTGCATCTTGATTTTCGATTGCTGGTACCTCTCTTCTGGTATACTGATTGTTCTGTTGAAATCGGGCTTTTTTATTTATTTAAATTTATGATTCATTTTCGGCCTAAATCTTTCTAGGTTTGTATAGCATTCAGTTTCTTTGTGACCTCATAGATGACATCTCCTACACTGGATGTTTGGGCATTCTCGGCGTACGTGTCCATATAATCCACATGCAATTATCCATAAATCCTTACTAACAAAATTAAAATTATCTACACTATTCAAATTATTTACATTATTATAACCAGCATTTTCATCAAAACCAAAATTACCTAATAAATGGCTCCGATCATCGTTTGGGTATTGCATTTCGTCGTATTTCTCTTCGGCTTCACTTGAATAATTCATTTGATAGTTTGCATCTTGATTTCCAATTGCTGCTACCTCTCTTCTGGTATACTGATTGTTCTGTTGAAATTGGCCCCCTTTATTAAGGTGTGTTGAATTATTTCTTCCGTAATTATTCGTTTTCGGCTTAAATCTTTCTAGGTTTGTATAGTATTAAGTTTCTTTGTGACCACGTAGATGTCATCTCCTACACTGGATGTTTGGTCATTCTCAGCGTACGTGTCCATATAATCCTAATCTGAATCCTCCTTTTCATAGTACATTCTCGACTCAAATGGCCTGGTTTTTGGCATGTTCAGCATACGACGTTCTTAGTCGCTTCCAATGGTTTTACATCAGCATCGCATCTGTCTGTGCGGGTCTTTGAACGTGTCATCTCAGTAGCTTTTGACAGGTTTCATGTATGTTATAGGTCGGATGTAGTTAATATGGTTTATAGTTTTATTCACTTTCTCAACTTTTCTAATTTCTTCTGAAGTCTTCAGTTCTTGCATTTCTATTTCCTTTTTAACTTTTTTCTCTCGAGCCCCATTTATGAGCAGACATTTTTTAATTTCTTCGTTCTACTCTAATCTTTTGGTTAATTTCTCTACTTTTTCGATAAAGCGGTCTACTGAATCGGATCCTTGTTCATAATTTAGAGCTTCCTTTAAGTCTTCGAATAATGATTTCGGCCTCGAAAATGGTGTTCTGAGTTTTTCCATGAATGTTTTTCCTTCTGCATTTTCATATTCATCGTATAATGTATAAAGTTTATTCAACAAAGTGGTTTATCATCTGCATCTTGACAGATGTTTTCGTAATATTAAAAAATTTTTGGCATTCTTCGATGAATTCCTCCAGGTCGTCTTCGCTGTGGAATCTTTCTGGTAGCAAACTGCTAATCAATAGGTTTGTTGGTGTGGTCGCCATGTTAGCAGCAACGACATCAAATTCATTTTCGGTATCCATTAATAAAATTACCGTATTAGCCCGTATATTACGCGACCCCGAATTTAGAAAAAATATACTCATAAAAAAATTAAAATTTAGGGAAATTCAATCAGATAAGCGTTTGGTTAGGTAATTAAAAGTAATACATAGGTTATATTCATGACAATAAATTTAATTAATTTAAACCAAAATTTAATAAAAATAAAATGTTAAAAATTGTCGCGTTATATTCGGGCTAATACGATACTTAATAAAATTACCAAAATAAAATCACTTGAATAAAATTTATTCTTTTCACAAAACTGCGCTTTTTTTCGTAATATTTAAACAGATATCTTCAAGGCTTCTTCATTTTGATGTTGATTTCAATGCTGGTTTAATTTATTAATTAAGTAATAATATATATTTTAAGCTTACTTTAATTTATTAATTTAAATGTTTATATAAAATATTATGTAATTTGATAAATACAATTTAAATGTTTATTCGCAATTTTCCGTTTTAACTTAAACGTAAATTCTGCCCTTTCAAATACAATTTTTTTTGTTGATTTTGTTAATGAATTTTGCAATGATCTTTCTGTTCGAGGAGTTACTAAGTTACTATTAATGGATAATATAGCATTTCATAAATCAGAACTGTAAAATCTACTATTTTGAGATATGGATTTATCTATTTCTTCCACCTTATTCTACTCTCACTTACTCCAACTGTCCCAAACAAATTGTTTACGTTGACTTTGTTGGATTATACAATTCTCTTCACACATCATAATTACACTATCATTAAGCATAAATCTCGAACAAATATTTAGGAAAACCACATTATTCGTTATGCTTAATGAGAAAAAATGGTTGAGGAATTGCTTTCACTAATTTCCTTATCAACAAATTCATCTGGGAAAGATATTACTGACGCAGTAGTAAAAGCTTTTCAAGATACCTAGATAGATACATCCAAATTTTTCCTATTAATGTCTGAATGGAAAAATTTGTTAAACGAATTATATGTATATTTCTATTTAAATAATCTTACCTTTTAGTGCATAAATCCAAAATTTCTATAATTCATCCTTTATTCAGTTTTTTAATCCTTTTGATACGAAGTGCAGTTAAATCCGATTCATCGAATACAGTTCCTATTATTTTCTTTTTAAATTAATAATGGACATTTTAAAATTTGATTTTGAAGGTCAATGTAGATGTAGGAAAGTATGACTATAGAAATAAATAAAATCACAATTCAAATTAATTTTTATTATATAATCGAGTCATTACGTGATTTTATGATATTTCATTCAGAAATTTAATTTAACATTTGAGAAATTGAGGAGTTGCTATTTTTTATTCTAAATTGCCCTATTAATTTCGTATTGTATAATAAACCTCGATAATGTCTACAAATCCAAACAGCAGAATTTTACGAAACATCCAACGTCATAAAATTGAAGAAAGGATTTGTTTGCTATTTTTTGGAATGATGTCAATGATGCCAATTCTTGAATATCAAAGAAAAATCTTATCAAGTAACTACTAACAATAACGGCAACACAAATAATGTCAGGACAGCTGTAAAAATTAAAATGCACATCAAACACTATAAAAATAGTATTTTAGGAGCACCTTAGATTTGATACACCATTGTTTTATCAAGGGTCTAAAATTGTTCTTGCTTTACCACCTATTTAAATTATCGTTAAAAAATCTTTTAACCGTTCAAAATAATATCACGTCAATTAATAATATAGAAAATCATTTATTCCTTTGAATCTGAATTCCACCTCAAAGTTTTGCAAATTCGCATTTCTGCTTCAATTCGAAGCTTATTCTAAATTTTAATTTTGTTAATAAAGATTTATGTAATAATATGGAAAAAAATAATTTTATATATGCTTCAATTTAAAGCTTAAAATAAGAATACCTATGAAACATGAACAATATTACTTTATAAGCGTCTTCTCATTTATAGAATAAATCTCAAGCTGGAAATAGATTTAATAATGATCAAAATTGTAGTTGATCTAAAATCGTAAGCAAAATTTTACAAATAATATAAAAATTGATTTCCGTCTAAATTATTTGAGTAGTCAATTACTTGAAATAGACAGGTTCTGAAACACTACTTCTACACGATTTATTTTATTCTAATAAATTTCCTGTTTATTGGATAATTTTTATATTGCTGAATGGAAATATTTGAATTCTTATCGACACTTCAAAGCTTTTAGGTTATTAAATTTTATTAAATAGTCAAATATAATATATATTACTAGTGAAAATACATTTATCGGTGAATAGTAATATTTGAAATAAAATTAGTTTATTTGATGAAAATAAAAAAATCGAATGCAACTTATGAATAATTGTAGATGATGAAGTGGCAGACTCTCAAGAAAATATTAATAAATCTCCGAATAAGATTAATTTGTTTATTTTGCAAAGTCGACAAACAGAAGAACCTTTTGTAATAACAACTATGAAAGGAGGAACTAGATACAAATGCAATGGGTGTAATCAAAATATTCCAATACAGAGTCGTTTCTTGTCTCACATAGAAGAATTTCCGAGTGGTAGCAAAACATTTATTCCTCACTCCTATCATATTAGTTCGGTGTGTTTACTTCAAAGGGGATTTGAAATTTCCTATTTAGAGAAAGCTAAATTAAGCTCTAGTGAGACGATTAATAAAGAACTTATTGACATTTTACACGAAATTGGTTTTAAAAAGAAAGTAAATGTTAAATATTTTATTACTCAAAGAATTAAAATTTGAATTTCTTTTTAGAATATGAAAATTAAAGATTGTAAGATTCGAATTTATTTATTTATCTTAAATTTAATCATTATATGTATATTGCACTTTTGACGCGAATAGATCAACGATTTCATTTAATAATAATAAAAAATTAGATTTTGATTTCCAATCCAATTATAATAACATAATTTATGTTCTAGGTTAGTTCTTATAAAGTTTATTTATTTAATCTTATTACCCGTCTTTGTCTTAGATAGATGAATAATAAATTTTATTTATTCATCTTGTAATACTGAGTAATCCTTCAACCTTGACATTTTCACACACTACTTATTCATATTCGTCAGCCTATGGTTTAAACGAAAAAAAACTAGAAAGTTGAAAATAGCACAGTTGACCTAGAAGTTACAGACAGAATATGATATGCAAATGTCACCTCGCTACTGTTCACCGTTTTGGAGTCGTTCTTGTGATAGACAGACAAACATATGTTTTTTCTCTCATCATGTATAGATAATTCATCTTGACCATCATCTTCATATATTAAATTTACTATTAAGTAGGGACATATAAGCGATTTAGCACAATCACTTCTGATTGGCTGAATAAAAACATGACTCATTAGATGCGCCATGAGTCGGCGGACATTTAGTCATGTGTGTGGTGAGTTATAGTAGAAATATAGCAAAAACAGTGTGTCATTGCAAAAAAATAGTAAGCATTTTTTAATGATTACAATGGTCTAATCACAATAACCAATATTTAAAAATTTCGAAGACTCGAATATAAAATTTTTTGCAACTTCCAGAAATCCAATAAAAGACCTCACTTTCCAAAATTATTTAAAGTTTTTTTAAACAGCCAAATTTTTGAAAAAAATTTCAAACTCATTTTATTAGTTATTTTAATATTCAAATGTCTTTGTTAATCATGTTCTTGTATTGCACATGTTCTGCAGAATCGTAGTTGTTGGTATCTAACTATGGCCGGAAATAATTGTGTTCGGAGGTTCATATTTCTACAATTCCAGAAAAAACTATCTATATCTCCTAATATTCTTATATCACAGATTTCGGTGTTTCTCGAGTTTAATATATTGCAATTTATACATTCGTACTGCAGAAAGGTCAAGCACTTTCTGACCTATGTAACTTGGCTTATCCAAATAAATAGTCTTCTGATTTAATAATATCGCGATGAGATCATTCGATATTTTTATTGAACGCCTGAATTTTGATTTTGACGTATAATGTTTTGTTGCTGGGTTACATAGTCGTAAATTCAACTTTTCTTTAAATTCTCGACAGTTTCTGTACAAGCTTTTGTTGAATAACTTATAATAATTTTTATCCCGAGCATTGACTGAGTTTGCCCCCAAACTAATGTTGGTATCCACATAATTTTTAAAAATTGTGCTCTGAATTTTATACCTCGATATTTCACAACTTTTGTTCCCAATAACAACTAAATTTGCAATAGTCTCCAATGTATAACATAATTTATTTTCGCCAAATATATAAATTTCTCCATTCTTGAAATTATCATCTTCTCCAATTCAATCGGGAAATCATCTAATTTTTCATAGATTTCATTTGGAATCATGATATCCACTTCCATTGTATACCCGTAATCCAATGATTCCAGATCCATCATTTTTCACTTTTCCGATATTTCTGTAAGTCTCTCTTTAACTATTATCCATTCGAAATCTTTATACGGCAGTTTCTGTGATAATGCCCAGCAATATAAATTGTTGACATCAATGTACAACAACTCAGTATCATAAGATACTGCATGATGAGTATTAGCAAATATCAAACCACCACGTATACCGGTATGGAAAATATTATACATCTCCATATTCAATAAAAGTTCGATAGGTCCGTTAATGTGATGAGTGCTGATGCCCAACTCATTTCAGGAATACCAAAGACATTTAGTGGATCCAGTTTATTATGTGCGATCGATCTTGCGCGGAATTGCTGAAAAGCATCAACCAGCAAATTAACTTCTAGTTTTAAGTAAATTTTCATATAATCCAGTAAACTGGTTGTTTTTGTTTAAGTTGAGTATTTATATATACTTTATAAAAATAAACAATTAAAATTTATTCAATTTCATATGTTAATCATAGGTTAATAAGTATGAATTTGTAAAAAAAATGTGGGCCCTCTCTTTTGCAGTTACTACTTCCTCCATAATGCTTAGCATTACCTCGTTGTTAGGTAGCTACGTCGCAGTAGTGAAGTTTTCATTTGGATTTCTTATTCTTCAATTTCTACATGCTTCAATTTTTTGAAGAAAAATAGTTAACTGTTTTCAACAATCATCACTTGTGGCACTGAAGAAGGTTGGTGGTTATATACAATAAAAAAAAAGATGTTTTTTTATTTTTTTTATTTTTAGTGCAACGTATATTTTATATGCTCCACTATTTTACTATCATAAAATACTGTTGAGACACATACGACCCACTCACCAATACTATTGGGACAATATGTCACAATTATTATTTTGCAATAATCAATAAATAATATTATCATTTATTTAAATATTTCTTTTTCCCGTCAAACTAAATTAGCAATAAATATTTTGTGCTATAAATATTACATGAATATTAAAATAAAAAAAATCGTATTGAAATTGTTAACTGGTTACGACATGTTTGATATGTTGAAATCTACAGTTAATGAAAATGACAAAAATCCTAATCACCTTCATTATGAATCTAGTGATGAGCCTATTTATCAAACATTTGATGAGTTTAATGATGAAACATATGATGAGCATAATGTTGGAATAATTGATAGTGTCCATGCATCTGAAATATACTGTGGAGATGAAGAATGCTCATGTTTTAAATAATAAATATTAATTAATAATGAGCTTTTTAATAGATACATTTATTTTCTAAAAATCAATACAGTCAATAATAAACCAGTAAGTCATAAAATTATCATAAAAATAATCTTATTTATTTCTAAAGCTACATGATATATTCTTGTGTAGTTCTTTAATTATAAGTCAAGTTCCATTTTGTTCAACCCATGTACATATTGATTGTGAATTATCTAAACAATATCAATAGTATATAATTATTAAAAAAATTACATCGACAAATCATTGGAAAAATGTTCATTGTCATTAAGCGATCTCTCTAAGATTTGCATGATATACATGAAGGCCACTATGATACATGACCATTTTCTGTCTAATTCATCGTCTTTGTTTGAATTACCTTACTCTACTTCACTACTAATACAATGACTTAGTGTCTTGGTTGTGACATAAATTTTAATTTAAAAAACGATGAGTCTCACTGGGCCCACCCCTACTTACAAAATCTATATTTGATTGGCATTTAAAATTCAAACATTATAGCCATTGACAGTGATAACGACTCAGAGAACAGTGACAATATTCCAGATAATGTGTCTGACATATCTAATATATCCAGCAATCCTGGTATCGGAGCATCGAATGCTCATTCTGCAACATTTACTTATCGTAGAAAGCCACAAGATCAAAGAAGAAATATAATTTGTCATGGTTGTAAATTAAACATTGATGCGGAAACTTATCTAACATATGACGATAATATCCAATCATTGCCAGTTCATATTAAAAAGGGATGCATAAAAGAAGGAAGAATATTTCATAATGATTTTAGCAAAACAATTTGCAAGGTTTACAAGTTATTGAAAACACATGATGAATTGAAAGAATTGATAGCATGTGGATTTTATTTCAACGTATGTATTTTATCCTAGGGATTATTTTATTTATTCAATTTTTCTAGAAGATAATCGGATTTCGTCCGTCAAATCCTAATGTTAAACGTAAGTGCGATTGTTTTTTAATAAATAACTTTTGCATTTAATCACCTTTTGAGAAAGAAAATTATATTTATATTATATTGTCAACTTATTTTAAATTTCACCTTTTGACTCTGAATCAGTATAAGATTTTTTCATTCGATTTAAATGCCCTTGGATACAAGTTTATTACCATCATATTTTCTTGAGCTTATAACAATTTTCTCTATATAAATAATTTAATTCACAATAGTTTTAGGACTAATTTGTTATGTTAAATTGTAAATTTTCTTCCATATCTATATTGTGACTTCTATTTGATCGCGAAGGAAAATCATTTTATCGGATTTTATATTTTCCTCTACAATTTTGTATATTTATTTTGATCGATTGAAATAAATATATACGAGATATAATAATAACCTGCTTACATATTCTTTTGCTATCCCTTCTTTCGTTGATTCTCTTCGAGAAATCACACTGTATTAAACATGCCAGTTGTTGAAATTTGTAAATCACTGAAGTTAGAATTTTCGGAAATTTCAATATCAAATTTGTTTAGATTTGAAGAAAATATTCATAGAAATATGTTTAAATAAATTTAATTAGAAATTTTTGCTTTGTTTAGAAGTTTATATTTTATGTACAAAATTATTCATTGACTACCAGGTGAGGAATTTATTATTGTGATTTTTTTATTGTATTCTCTAAAATTACATAATGATAAAATATTTTGGTTTTAATAAACTTAGTATGGATGCTTTGTCGCCTATTGCCTACAGTAGTTGATTGTTTTTGTCAATGGCTTATATCAAGTTTACTGAGTTTGGAATAAATAATAAAATATAATTCTAATGGAATTCGTACTATAATGAAGAAGCTTAAACTTAATTCAAACGACTAGAAATAATTTTGGTGTCGTACAAAAATAGGATTTTGAGAAATATTTTTAATGCGTAAGAGCTGATGATTTTGAAAATTTTGAATATTTTAAAACTATATTTCTGCATCAAAAGTAGTACTTTAAAAACTATCAAGTGGATCATTGATAATTCTACATTTTGATAATCGATAATAACTTAAAAATTTAGTTGGTTTTTTGGAATATTTGAATTTGTTGAAAAATTTTACAATTGGGTTTTAATTATCATAAAAATTACCATTTTCGTTAATTTTACCAAATTATTTTTAAATCGCGTCATTGATTTGTTCCCTTTGCGACGTATTTTTTTCTTGGGACATGGAAATATTAAATATGCTGCGTCAATAAAAATGTTCTACTAAAATGAATAAATTTAAAGGTATCATAACATTTTGCGTCGGCTCACTACTGACACATTATAAAAGTTAGTATAATACTAGAAAATTGATTTTTTGTTTTTCCAGTATTTGTTCCAGATTGATTTATAAATATCTCAAACATCAATTGTCTCATTTAAAATATACAAATCGAACAGTTATATATAAAAGCTTCGGAAATGTGTGCAGAATTTCAAAACACCTAACAAGATATTTTTGAATATAATAGTTTTATTAAAATATTAATGACGCTAATGAAAATTATTTTAGCTGTTTAGAAATAATGTCTTCTATTCTAAAATAAAAATGATTATCAGTAATAATATTGTTGGGGTTCAACAAGAGAGGTACAAAAATGAGGTGAAAAATCAATAAAAACACAAAATTCAAAATAATAATTAAATGTACAAAATATTAATTAAAAAAATCAAAAAAATTAAAAATGAATATTGGTATGGGCGGATGCCGAATAATGAGACGAGTTCAACTATAATAAAATAAAATCAATGGGGTCCCTAGAACGAATTAATTAAAAAAAACTAAAATTAATTAACTAATTGAGAACCCGAAACAATAGAAAACCCGAGCCATGTGAGAGAACCTGAATTGTCAGAGACAATTAAATTAGCCGACTCAAAATCAAATTGGGGCAAGCCGTCAAAGGAGACGGCCAAATTCTTCAAAGCGACAAGAGGAAGCCCGGGAGAAATTGAATCCGAACTAATTTTACACAGGGAAATCAAATTACGAGATGGGTATAAAAGCCACCAGCAAGAAAACAGATTCGCCAGTTGGTCGAAGAAAAGTAAACGAGAAATTTAGCGAGAGTAACAAAGAAAACTTTGAACTTATTGTCAATTGAATATTTTAAATCGAGCGTACCAGAAAGGGATATCTCACGTTGGAAGATTTATCTCTACGTAAGATTTACAGTTGTATTGAAAAGTGCAGACCAAAAAGGGTAGTATCAAGTGTGGTTGAATCAATAAAAAATGTAACCAAAGTGTAACTGTATTAGTCTCGAATAAGGATTTTGTGTTGGGTTGATTACTTAATTTCAAAAAGAACACAAAGGAGTCAGACAGTGATACTGACTTGCACAAAATACCCAATAATATCAATATAATAATTTTGGTGTTCTTTTAATAGCATAAGATCCGCCTAACCAATATATAATAGCATTTAATGAATAACATTTAAGGGACTTCTTAATGTTTTCTGTTCTGTACTTCCAAACTTTTAAAGCATTATATCATTCAAAGTAAAAATGTGAACTTTCACCTTTGACAGAAATTAAGAGTTACATCAATATTTGAATTGAAAAAATTTCTTTTGCATATATTTAAATTTCCAGGTACAAATTTATAGTACATCATGTAAAAAGGGCATATATAATACCAAATCTCATTGAAATGGATTCTTTTGTCTATATTACCACTTCGCCTCTCAAATTCTATTTGAATTCTTTGTATCATTTGCACGCGTTCATTTTGCTATGGTGTACATTTGTGAACCTTCAAACAAGCTCGATGATAAATAGTTAACTTATTGTCCATTTCACCTTAATAGTGAAAAATAAGATATACAATTTAAAGATATTTTCCTTGACAAATTTGATTATTAAAGCAAATTTTCATTTAATTTAATTTATCACACTTTTAGTCTCTGGATTAAATTGTCAATCGACATCTCAAACTTATTGAGACCCAACACTGAGAACAAATCTTATTACTACTGTTGAAATGGGAACGCATTCTATGTATTACTATGAAAATTTTGCTATAAAAATGCTACAATCTATATTCAATATATCTACTTTACATTTTCTAGTTTTACATTACCATATTTATATCAGAAATGAGCAAAGGATGTTATTTCTATTTAATTTTTTCAATAAAACAACAAACGACTTGTAAATTGATATCTGACTTGCGCTCTTATTAGTTTATTTTGCAGTATAATTTCGCAATTTTCTCATTGATTCTATATACATTTCGTAATTCCAAGTATTTTACCCGGCTCAGGCGTTTTGAAAGTATAAAGTGATGATTTCTTGGTAGGAGCATTAAGCCAATGTTAAACAATTAAATAATAATATAAGCCTTTTGTTTATTTTCGCAACAAAGTTTATATTATCATTTAATTATTGAAACCTAATGAATTATTCGAATTTCTAGATATGCTAATTTCATCTTTCTGTATCATGCACATTTTTAAATATATTTAGGACCGTTTTCTAAGTCTTTTCAAAAACTTGGTAAACCTAGAGAAAATCAAGGTGATAAGCCAACTAATAGTTTGTTTATTTTTAATGAGGAACCTTTTATGCTTGAGCGATTACCTCATGGCGAAAGATGCAGAGGATGTAACAATCAAATTAAAAAAGATGAATTATCATTGCGTCACAAAGAACGAGTGCCTAGGGAAAAAATGGATCAGTCTCCTTTGATATCTCAATATTATCATGCAGATAGAAATTGCTTGTTTGATCGGGGATTCAATTCAAAATATTTGTCATTCATTAAATGTTATGCAATTTTGGCGGGAGATGATAATTTAGCCAAATTTACTGAAGTACTTATCAATTGTGGTTTCAGCAATGAAGTTATTATTATTTTTATTTATTTTATTTACATAGTCATAGAATATTATCTACCAAACGAAAAATTCTCAAGAAGTAAAAGGATTTGAAATCGCGTCCCGTAAGGATTTTTTTTCTAAATTATTTTTTTCTAAATAATCGTTTAATGAATGTGTATTTCATTGTAAATTTTGGTTTATGGCATATTGAAAATATATATATATATATAAAACAAATTATAAGTGAGGGTTAAAGACGTAGTTGAGAAATTTAATTTAAAAGATCCTCCTATTCATTTAAAGTTTTATTGTTATAATTTGTTGTCCATCGATTAATATCTTTTCAAGTAGTCGAATATTAACTAACTGATAAAATTCAGAAATCTATGGGCCGTCAAAAAAAACTTCGTTTTTATCAGACAGAAAAAATCTAAAGATCAAGGTTAAAATTTCTTAGGTAAATTTTCTAAGACAGATCATTAACAAGACTTTAAAGTTTAAGATTTAAATTAAAACAAATTGTTTAGAGTTGGCTATATGATTTAGCCTGACAGGTGAAGGCATATCAATGTGGCATAAATTTCTTCGTTCCAACTTTACCACGAAATAACTTTTCGGTTACCAAAATCCACCGCTTTTTCTCCGAATGTTGGGTGCAGGAGAACGTCGTTAGCCTTCGAAGAGTACAGAAGATTACCTAAGGGTTTGCAGGATAACAGCGAACACTTTTTGAGTGAAAAGAAGGTTCAGAAAGACCAAGAACGCTCAATGCAGAAAACAATATCATAATTGTGCGTGAAATGATCCAAAAAGATTGGCAGTTAAGATGTCTAGCCATTTCAAGAGCCATAGAAATTGAAGAAACGAGTGTTCGCCGCAGAGAAGATACCTACAATTTCTGCAGGATATGATTTCAAACTTTCAAACAATACTACCTGCTTGGAAATGGACATTCACCATGACAATGCCAGACCTCGCGTAGCACAGTTGATTAGACTTTGGCTTGCAGAACACTGTATGTCTTTATTAAAGTAGGCGGCCTACTCATCCGACCCAAACCTCATGGATCGCTTTATCTTAAAGAATTACGAGTAATATCGACTTGGAAAAAACTACAGTAATTCAGGAGAGGTGAGCAACAATTTTCGACAGTATTTGGAGTCAACATCGGAGGTCAAGCTCACAAGCGAGTTTCAAAAATTTACACATCATCTCCAGAGTGTCATTGAAGCTGATGGAGACTATGTCTAGGCTCTGATATAGTTTACACTTTTAGTACACTTGCACATGCGATTTTCACAAACAAATGTTTTGAATTGTATTTTTTTAGATTTTGAAAAGATTTCATCGACGAAGAAAAAATAAAATTTTTTTTGCAGGCCTCCATTTAATAACAATGAAAACATATTAAAAATATATTTTCTAAATCTTCGTCTGGATAGCACATATCTAATAAAATTATGTTCTCAAATTCGAGTTTTTAACCGTCAATATTACACTTTTTTAAAACACAATCTGTGATGGTTTTATAACCCTCAGACCGATAATACAAAACTCCAAATCATAAAATTTTAAAATGAAGTCTTCTTAAAGTAATATTCTTAATTAAAATCTTAATTTTGATGTAAAATTATAAAAACTATTTATTACAGCTAGAAATCTTAACCGAAATTTTTAAAATAATATTTATATAAGCTATAAAATTCAAAATCGTAAGATTTATTATTGGTTAATTTAAATTTTAGAATACTGGTTAATTTAGAATTTTAGAATAAACATACATGGCAGTGATTTAATTATAAGATAACGCCAATCAAACATTCTTTTCGCGATATATTTCGACAGTTTTCCTGTCATCATCAGGCGGGATATAATAACTGTGTAAATTAAGGATTTTAAACAAATTTATTCATTATATAAAAACTTTTTTATTTAATAAAAACATTTAATTATTTTTAAAAATTATAATTAAATTAATATATTATTTTTAAAATTTTAGCATTCAGAATTTAATTTAATAATTTAAAAATTTTTATTAATTATTTAATTTAATACAACAATCAATACATACAATATAAAAAAACTTATTTAAAAACTTATTTAAAAACACTCAAAACACAACGCCTCACAAATTACACGTTCCCAATAATTATCGAAATTTTTTAATAAAATTTTAAAATCAGATATACCTATTTTAATCTTATAGCCCTTATTGTGCTCACCAATATGGGTCAAAGCCTTCGGTCTACAATGTTCTTGAGCTCGAATACAGAGATGGCGGGAAGTCTCTCCAATGTATGTGGCATTACACCCATTATATGTAAACTGATAGACGAGATCGGAACACAATTCGACCGGTGTTTTTGACTTATTAATAAACATATTGAGTTCTTTCCATGAAGTTGACACTATCCTATAGTTTAAATTCCCTAACTGCTTTCTTATCTTCACTTTATAATCCTTAAAACCTTCTGAGTACGGCAATACTAACACAAATTTAGGCTCATCATCCTTGCTCACACTATTTAATTCATTTAACTCATCAGACTCACACACCTCAACAAAATCACACCCAGATTTTCTCAATCATGGATCCTTAGGATTTTTAATAAATTTGTCAACAGTCTCTTTCACCATAATTACTAAAAATGATTTTGAATAACCGTTCTTCATTAACATTTCAAACAATTTGTCAACACTTTTTACTGAATTTTCAAAAGTAGAAGACAAAGACCATGCACGATATTTCTTTTATACTTGAATTCACAAAATCTTTCGGGCAAAGTATAGAGACCAGTATCAGTTGGTTTTCTATAAATCTCTGTCTCATAGTGTTTCTCTTTGCGTTGTATTAACAGATCCAAGAAAGCAAGTGATGATTTTTTCTCCGTTTCACATGTGAAATTCAATGATTTTATGTAGACTATTCATATAATGCAAAAACGGATCAACATGCCTTTGATTTTCAAATATAAAAAAAATATCATCCACATACCGAAAATATTTATAGTTGTTTAAAATTGTGTATAAATTCAAAAATGGAGTACTAAAAATGAAATTTCAAAATTTTGATTATGTTATAGTCTCATTAAATAGAGAATTTAATTTCAATTCTTATAAAAATTAAAATTGATGACGTAATCGACGATGTAAACAAAATTAAAATATTACATGATCACCCATTAAACAAAATTAAAGTATTACGTAATGGACGATTAAAAATAATTTAAAAAAATTATGAGTGGGTGTATCCCTTTCAACCGAAAAAAAATATTTGTGAGAATCGAGGATTTCTATAGTATCTGGAATGCACATATCTATCTATTCAGATTCAAATTATTTTTTGAAAACTGTAAGGAGTGACGATATAAGAACAAGACAAGAAAGACAAATGACACGGCTCCTACTTTCCGAGACTTATGGAACATGTTTCTCGTTACTTTCGATTTGTATACCCAGTGCTAACTTAACAGTAAATGAGCAGTTAGTATGGTGTCGTGGCAAAAATTTTGTTCGCACTTATATGCCGGTCAAACCAAGAAAACCTGGCGTAAAATTATTTTGGATTTGTGAATCCGACAGTGGGTTTGCTCTCAATGCCATGATATATAGAAGAAATCGTATTTGGCAGATTTTCATTCCACTTGGTACAAACATATGCTAATTCAACGCGTTTGAAATGGAAAACACTGCGGCTCAATTGGTTAGTTATGAAGTGACTGCCTACGGCTCCCCAACCACGCAATTCCATACGCCAGGAAAATTCTGTTAATGTTTCGCTTCATTTTAATGATATTTTAATATTTTTTTAGCAATTACAGTAGTTACAATTCTTATGATATTATTATCAAAAGAAACTATTATTACAATTGTAATGTGTACAAATTTAATAATTTATTTAGCATCAAATATACCCGATAAAGAATACAAATTATTCATTATTAATTGTATCAACTCTTCTTCTCACTGTGAAGGATGTGGATTTATAGTAATTCCAGATCAACCTTGTTTCATTTATTCCTTAACAGCTTCTCAAAGTGGAAATGCTAAAATATTTCACATTAGAAATTCATGTTTGAAGGCTCATTTTACAAAGGAGCAACTCCTTGCCATGACATGTGTTAATAATAACGTTGTTGATGTTAGTCCAAATGAAATTATTAATTGTGGAATCGTAAAAATTGTAAGTACAATTATTTATTTTAGTAATCTTTTTTGTTAAATATCATAATAATGAAATTGTGAATTTATTGATTGACAAATTTAACATTATATTTATTAAAAAATTGACTATGAATCAGTAAAGATACAAAAAAAACATTTACATCTTTATTTATTCATAGTCAATTTTTTAATAAATATAATGCCAATTGAAAGAAATCAGAGGTGAAAATTGGAAGAAGTTCTTATAATATGACAATTTTAAATCAATAAGTGTTACATTTATGGTAGAATTATCCCAGATTAATAATGATAAGTAATATACTCTTGACATTAAGCGTAAATATAAACATCTAAAGGATTTTCAAATGAATGAAAATTGTAAATAGTTAAGAAGCAACTTTTTAATAAAAATGTTTAATGTTTATTATTTCATCGAAACTTTAGATCACAGATGTGGAGTTATTGAGAAATATCATAAAATTTCAATCTTGAAAGATTTCTATTACAGTTTTTTATTTAGGTAAATAATACAAAGAATAGAAGCAATTATTTAATTGCGTCAAATTTTTGAAGTTCAAACATAAATGTATATTATATGCCCTATCCTGAAAAGTCCATTTAAAAATTCTGTCCTCATACATAAGTTATCTTAAAATGATCCTGTTGATTATAACTTCTTCGGGAATATCCTAAACAGGAAATCCAAGCAAATCCTCTTTGGACTCAATAATACTGAAACAAACTTGGAACAATGAATTAAAATAGCAAGAATTTCTGTCTAAATTCAAAATGCCACTATCGTCCCAATTGACACTGTCAATGAATTTCCATTCTCCTGAAAAATTTTCAACATCTAAATCGGCTAACTTAATTACATTATCATATTCGGGATTATGAGAAGCAGTTATCATTATTCCAACAGTTTTAGCTTTATATATCGATTAATCAGTTTAATCAGATTGGTACACCCAATATCCCATTTATCTGCCATGAAAACGTTCTTGTTCGCCTGAAATATTTCTAACAGTTTCTTATTTTCGGTAACCTTTAAAACGTCGATGGCGTGACGTTATCTTTCTTAATCTGTTATAATTCGCCCAAATCTAGCTTCAATTTTGCAAATGAAATCACTACGTTTTCCATTTTCTTCTCGTATACATTTCAATTCTATACCAAATAACCTTTGTACTTCTACACCTTCGATAATTTCTTGTATAATATTCCTTACTATAATGAATGTTCCATTTCTTTCACTATCGCCCATTTTAACATTAATGTTTATTTTACTCATAGTTTCTAATCTACTGTTGTTTGCACATCTTAGCAAACTTCTTTCTATTATCTCCATATTTTCTAATCGATCAATTACTGATTTGGCCATCACATTAATTCGCGCTCCTGTATCCAATAAACAATCTACTTTCCGCCCTTGGATTCCCAGTGTTGTACTGGGTCTACCTAGCATTATATTATATGTTATTACTGGTCTTTTTTGTTCTTCTACTGACAAAATATTCTGCTCTCTAGTATCTTCTACAATTTCATTAATACACACATCTCCATTTTTCTTGAGAAATTTGTAAATTTTCTCTATAATCCTTCCAATATGTTTTACGAATTCATCTACTTTACACTCCTCTTTTAATTTTTTCTGAATTTCCTTGTCATTCGTCTTTATAGTTTCTACACTACCATCATTATTAATAATATTATTATTATATATATTTGGTTTATTTATTTTACTACTATTGTTTATATCACGTTCAAAGACACTACAGTCTTTACCAATCATACAATCATCATACATACTTAAGAAACACATAACGTTTTCATTCATTCTTTGGTTGAAATCAAAATTACTTAGTAGATTGCTCCGATCAATGTCCCGTTTGACGGAGCGTGCTCGTTTGGGTCATCCTCCCTGTTCTACTCATCTGGCTGGCTTGAATGTTCTGTATTTATCATTTCATCATCAGACTCGATAGCTGCAATATCTCTTCTGTTATATTGTTGGTTTCCCCATTGTTCCTTGGTTGATACATATCTTTTCTTTGTTGATAAGTATTTCTTTGAACTCTTCCTCCTGACATCTTCATCTGGTCTCGATCTCTTCCTTGATTTAGTCTTTCCATATTTGTCTAGCACTCTCTATCTTTGTGTCCTCGTGCATTGCATCTATGACATTTGATTGTTGCGCTTTCTCTTCGTATGTGACCTTCAACACCACATGAATAACATTGGAATCTCCTTATCATATTACATTCTCTATTACTGTGTCCCGGATTTTGACACGTCCAGCTTTCTATCACTTTATCCCTGTCTCTGGTTTCCATTCGTTGATTTTTCTTTTCGTGGCTCTAACTTTTATCACATCTCTATAAGTTCTTTCTCCAGTTGTAGGTCTTATTGATCTCACAGTGTTTACTTGTTCAATAACCTTTTCTATCTTCTTTATAGTTTCTTATACTGTTTCGCCGTTTTGAGATTTTTCATTTCGATTTCTTTTCTGATTTCTTTATCTTTTATGCAATGTGTCAGTAAACATTTCTGAATTTCCTCATTCCAAATGCGTGAGGCCAATTTTTTCGTCATTTTGAATATTTTCTCCATAAATATTTCCGCTGATTCGTTACCTTGCTCGTAGTTCAAGGCCTCTCTTAAGTCATCAATCAATGACGTTGGTCGATGAAAAGCTGTTCTTAATTTCTTTTCCTTCTGCGGCTTCATATTATTCGACCAAAGTCCTATCCAGAAGTGTAATGACTAGCACCATTTGAGTTTTCACTGGTGTCTTCGTTATTTCGAAGAACCTCTGACATTCCTTGATGAATAATTCGAGGTCATCTCCTCTGTGGAATTGTAAGTTGCTTAATGTGTGCAGTTTATTATTATTTTTACATATATAATGATAGTTATGATAGCAGGGAAATAAATATCTTGTTACTATGGTAAAATGACCTTTTCAAGTAGAAGGAATAGGCCAGAAACTTATTTGTTCATGCGCATATTGAGGGGCATTCAAATTTAAAAAATATTTTGAAAATTGACTTCTTTGTATGCTTGAAAATTTAATTAATCATATAACAAAGAAGTATTTGGAAATTATTACACTATGAAGCTATTATTATGAAATCTGATCAATTATTCTTTTATTACTGTTTTCACATTTTATATTTACTGCTTGCTTTTATTGGCTTCCTTGAACTCAGGTTACTGATAGTCAATTCAGTGCTCCAGTAGCGAGAAGGCAAAACGTTAAAAGTAATTTATGAATAATTTATTAATTTTAATTGGTATATTTATTCAATTCTATATGCTTAGATTTTAGACCAAAATTACGAAATCAAAAACCTTTGTCCTTCATTGTGGATATCGTTGTGGATGATCGCTATACATGTGTCGCTTGTAAAGATCGTCTGGTTTTAGACAAGTACGTTATTAAAATGTATGACAAAGATCCTGAACGCTCGCATGTTCATCTTGATCATAAGTGTGTGAAAAAATTGGGTTATTCCCCTTCAGAATTGGCTCGTAGCAGATTGAAATTGAATGTATTTCTGTCTCCTGAGGGAATTACAAGATTGCGTTATTGCGGATTTCATGATGTTCCCTCTAAATGATTTCGTTACCTAGTTATCATCTCCTTATAAATACATGTTTTTTTGTTTTGATCGTTTATTATCCATTATTATTTATGATAAATACTAGGTCTGCAAAAGGGACCTAAATATTGTCTAAGTGTACTTAATTAATAAAATCATAATTTTCAGCTTTTATTTATGTAGATAATTTTCTTTGTAGAATAATTACAATTAAGATTACATATCTTATTTAAAAGTTTGGTGTTTTGTGAACTCTAAATCAACCGTAATGATAACGAGATAATTATTATTGATAATGGCATTGTTAGTAAGAAAGCTGTTATAAAGCAACGGCAATGAGTAATGACATTTATGACAATAAATAAGAGCCTATCGATTGAGCTAATATAGAAATCTTCCTTATTTAATTTATTTTTAGTGTAATAATTTTTTTATTTAATAATTAATTTTCAGAATTATGATTTTATAATTATTAAAAATATTTTTTTGAGTTAAATCCATCTTTAAATTTCTCAGCAAACATCTTGAACCAACAATATATATTTAATCAAAAGGATTTCTAAATAATAAGTTTTTAATTTTTCACCAAAACCGCCACTCCAATTATTAAAACAAAAAGATATCTAACTTTCCCCTTAATACTTTCCACTTCTTCAGCCATTCGATTCTTCTTTCTTTCGTTCCTTCTTGTGAATGTAGTTCGACTCGATGAGGTGATAGAAATCTGATGATTTTATATGGGCCATCGTATTGCATATCATCCTTGTGACTGTTCTGCGGCTCTTTACGTACGAATACCTCCTCCCCCACCTCGAAAACACGAGTGGCCCTCTGTCTTATCCATAACTCTCATAGTGTCTGCGGCTTTACTCGAGTTAAATCTCGCGTCTTCGATTCTTTCGCTTCTTGATATCTCGGCTTGTTTCAGGTTAGAGTGTAGGTTAACACTCCTTCCATAAATTATCTCAATTTGTGATAAACATGTAGCACTTTGTAGGCTGCTATTTATAGTGAACTCTATTCTGAGTAGAAGTTCGTGCCAGTTTCTCTCTTCGCATCTACCTGCCAATGTTGCTGTAATAAGATCTCTTATCGTTCGTATGGCTCGTTCGGCTAAACCAATTGATTGGTGCTGGTAAGGTGAGCTGAATTCCTGTTTGATTCCAAGTTTCTGTAGTTTCTGTCTTAGGAAATTCCCTTCGAAATTTCGGCCTCTATCTGTTAAAAAGGTCTTCGGTTTTCCAAATCTATAGGATCCAACTATTAAGTATTGTTTTGAAAATTGTCCCTTCGTCTTGGTTTGTGATTGCAGTTAAAGAAATTAGTTTGCTAAAACGGTCCACCATTACTATCATATATTTTTTTATGGCGTTCATTTCCATGTAAGCCACATCCATAACAATCTGTTCTAGGAATTCAGAGCTATATCTAGAAATAAATGTTTCCTTGGTTCTTGTCTGATCGATCTTTCTCTTAACGCAGATCTCATGACATCGTAAACAGAGTTTGATTGTTTCTTGCATTTTCGGTCAATAAAATATCTTTTCCATATAATGAAATAATTTCTTAACTCCAATGTGACATAGTTCTTCATGTAGCGCTGTTGTTAACAGGCCTGCAAAAGTTTCTGGGACTAACATTAAGATATTTTTGTTCTTTTCTACTGTTATTAAACCTCTATCAATTCGTGTATTTTTTTACGTTAAAAGGAAAGCAATTCTTTTTCTCCCTTGTACATCAATTTTCCAATATCTCTCGCAGCTCTCGAAACCGAATGTCCTTTTGTTTTTATTCCCATACTTTTTCTATAGCTTCTGTTCTTTGGATAGTATAATCTTGATAGTCCATCTGCATTCGAGTGTTCTTCGCCTTTCCGATATTTTAGTTCAAAATCATATTCCGACAGGTTACCTAACCATGTTTGGAACTGCGGACTGATTGGTGTCTTTGTAGTGTTCATGAAAACCAATGCTTTTTGGTCGGTGCGAATTATGAAATTTTTTCCTTACAGATATTCTCTTAAATGCATGACATATTCATGAACGGCGAGCAGTTCTTTCCTGGTTACACAGTATCCATTTTCATATGATGACATATTTCTCGAGCCATAAGCTATGACAGATTCTTCTCCATCTTCTGTAATTTCACTCAAAACTGCACCAATGGCTCCGAAACTAGCGTCTGTGTCTAGGATAAAAGTCCTATCTTCTCTTGGAAAATCAAGGATAGGTGCTTCGCACAACCGTCTCTTCAGAGTTTGGAAACTCTCATTGCATTCTTTAGTCCAATTTATATCTTTATTGCATCCAGATGTTGCAGCGTATAATGGTTCGGCGATTTTGGCATAGTCTTTGATGAATCTTCTATAGTAGTTCGTTAATTCGAGAAACGATCTCAAATGTTTTGAACATTTTGGTACTTTTGCTTTCTCGATCTCTTCCACTTTCTCCCTGTTTGTCGGGATACTCCTCTTGTTAAGTGTGTGACCAAGGAAACACAATTCTGTTTTATTGAATTTACATTTTTCTGGATTTATCTTCGGTCCTGCCATTTGAATTCTTCTGAATATTTCCCTTAATAGCTCATCGTGGTATTTAATCCAAAAGATTTCTAAATAATAAGTTTTTAAATTTTCACAAAAACCGCCACTCCAATTATTAAAACAACAAGATATCTAACTTTTAGAATTTGAGAAATTAAATAATCTTGTTATTCAACATTGAAAATTTATTATTTGTCTTTAATTTTATGTGATAATTTTTCTTAAATTCAATACAGCAATACTTGCTAGAAACTATCAGAAGCAACGAATAAGATAGATATGATTTTGTTAGATAATAATTTTGTTAATGCTGCATTATATTTATTTTCATAGTTTCAGTTTCCACTATCAACTACAAACATAAAAGCTGCACAAAATCATCTAATGTATACACCTAATTCCGAAATTTAATAACTTCTATAATCTAAAATAAACTCAATAAATTTATAGTATAGGAACACACAAACTTACCTGTGTGTAGAAATTTATTGTTCCGAAATTTAATAACTTTATTATAGGATTTGTGACGGTGAGAGAAAAATAATTGAACACACTAAGGCAAAACCCTTAATGAAAAATACATGCAAATTTCTTATATAGATAGATAGATCTTTTGATTTACAGAAAGAAATTCGCAATTCGTAAATTCAAATAAATTATTTTAATAAATTAATATTTTCATAGATATACAGAAAATTACAAAATTCGGTTTAATAATGACTTTCAGAATGGGGACAATTACCAAGAATGTGGAAGATTACTAGGAATGGCCAAATCTTTAATTAAAGCAATTATTTATAAATATTAAAAATATGGGGCCATCGAAAATGAGCTGGAAAAAAATTATAAAAATTTAAAAAACTATTTCATCCATGTACGCCTAATTGCATTAAAAAAATAAATGTCTTCGGTGATTAGTTAAAAATATATCTAACTTACATTTTATTGAAATAATTCCAAATAAAAAATCATTGAATTTCATAAAATTCTTAAAAAACACCTGAAATTTAATTATTATCAATGTTATATTATAAATGCTGACTAACAGTAATATTTAAGAACTTGAATAATGATCTCATAATTCTATAAAATCAAAATTCAAGTCTTAAAAGTTACTTGAAATTAAAAAAATACCTGAAAACCATTTTTAATAAATTGAATAAATGAAATTGAATAACTTCATTTTCACGTAAATGGTGACTCACCTCAACTGGTGTGCACACCAACGTGAATTATAGAGGTTATTAAATTTCGGAATTGGGTGTACTTGGAAAAAGCTGAAAATTATTAAAGAAATTAATCAAGTTGAAATGAAATTGGCGATTAATGTGAGTCTGAATTTGAATCCTTAAAAACAACTGAAATAGAAAATGTAATTGATCTATAAATCTTTTTGGCAAGTTGTGCAGAAAAACTGAGAAAAATTTCAATTTACTCATCAATTGATATTGAAAATATTATAAATAATTTTTTAAATGTGCCAAGAATCAAATCTGTTACAAATATTTTGGAGTATTGAGAGACCAAAAAGCTAGAAGAAAGTATTCTCTATGAGTTGGCACAAGTTGTTTTGGCAGCACCTGTTACACATACAAGTGTAGATAGGAATTTTTCTCTGTTAAAATATGTGTTTTTGCAACTTTGTTGTCGCCTGAGTGAAGAAAGATCTAAAGATAATTTGCTGATCATGCTAAATAATATTTTTATAAAATGATTAAAAAATCTTTAAGATTTTATAATATTATTATTGTAGAACTATATTTATGTTTTTTTAATTTTAATATGAAGTTTTTGTTTTTATTGTTAAATAAATACTAAAAAAACAGAAATTTAAAAACCTTTTGTTATATCCAGAGCAAGTTTTTTTAATGGAGCACTGAACGAAATAAGTGAATTACTTTTGATTACTCCAATCAATATGAGTTATAGTGAATTAATTGAGGATTTCATTCAACTTTCACTCACCAACATTTCACAAAAACAAAAACTGGAAAATCTATTTATTACTAATACCAACACTAAATCTGGAGAAAGTACCTAGTAGTTTGACTTGGTTTCGAATTGCGCGGTCGATCACTCAATCGCGGGGGTTCCATAAATGACCAGTTCACTGATTCAGAAAAGTGAATTTTTCGGTTATTGAACCGGACCAAATTGTCTGCCCCTTCTCATCATTGAGGATTAGTAGTGCTACGTCTGTACTGGAGATGAACCCTTGCAAGATCTCCTCCCGACCCTTAACGTTATGTAAATGGTAGAAATTCACATTAGAATTGAATATCAAAGATCACATATTTCGAATCATGTTAGAGTGACAATTATTCTAATCATAAACCGGTGTTGGAATTAATTTAAAGTTCAAATGTATTTAAGTTCGGATATATTCTTAACGAAAATGGAAAACGACCATTCGAAGACAAAATAAAGGCAATCCAAGAATTCCTATTTCACAAAACAACAAGGAAATTGAAATGTTTTCTAGGAAAAATTAAGTTTGAAGAATTTGGTTGTGATGCCATCAAATCAATTTGGTGCCCGGTAAATAGTGTTGATATTGAAAGAGTCTTTAGCAAATACAATTTAATAGTAACTGATCGTAGCACCAATCTAAAAAATTCATCCATTGAAACATGCTATATGATTAACTTTAACAATTATTGATTAGATAATTATTATTATAAGGATGTTATTTAATAGTGTACAGTGTACACTGTAGCCATATTTTATTTCTATTATATAGAATAAAGAAACAACTTAACTTTTAAATAACATAGGTTTCTCCTTAATTTTCCTGTAACTAGACTTTGTGAGAGTAGAGTTTATTTCTGGATAATTCAATTATAACGACTTTTTATTTTGATTATTGTCTATATTTGTAGTTTTTTGTTTATTGTGTGAATTACGTATATTTATCAATCTTTTATATAAAAAATGTTAAAATTTATTGGAATTGATAATTATTTGATCTTTGTGTCTTATAAAAATAGTTGCTAAATAGATGTTAAAATCCAAGTTTTTAAATGCTCTAAAATGCGAAAATTGAAAATAAAGATGCTAAAAGTACGGGTCTCTAATAATTATTATCTTAAAATTTTGCATTTAGTTACTTTTTTAATATTTTTCTTTAGATATATGGTTTTATTTCAGTTATTTGCACGAAGGACACAGAAAATTAAGTTCTGATATCTTTTACAAATTCTTTATTTAAAATAAATTAGATTTATAATTTAACACCAAACTCTTGTTTTGTTTTGATTTATAGATGTCTTATTATTTTTTTGAAATTTTAATTTATATAAATTATTTATTTTTAATATTACTTCATTATAATTATTAAATTTTATTATTAATTTTTAAAACTTATTAAAATATATTAAAACTTATTAAAAATTATTAAAGCTCTAAAATATAATAAATTTTTTTACATAAATATTTATTTCACAAATTTAATTGACTTTCCTATGTACTTTGTATATATATTATCATTTTTATGCTTCTTATTAATTAATGAATCTCATCAGTAAGTATTTGTTATTTCAAAAATAATTAACATAACAATTTAGAAGTTGTGTTGGCTACAAGACTAAAGTTTACAACTCCAGTGAATTAATCAGCAGTTTTCCAACTGTTCGAAGCGTAATTTCGAAAACCTTCGTTAAGAAAGTCGATAACAATCTAATTTATGGAAGAGTTGTAATAGTAAATAATCCCTTATCAACTATAAGTGTGTTGCAACCGAATAATGATAAAGACGGTTGTAAAAAACATGAGACTTATCGTACATCAGAAACTGCGATGAAAGCTGGAAACTGTGAAGTTGCTATAAATGCTGGTTTTTTTAACACTCAAAACAAGGATTGCATAGGTTTATTTTTCGTTAATAATTATATTATGTATCAATAATTCCATTAAGGCAATTTAATCAATGACGGGATTTTGCATCAAAATTCAGGAGGAATTCGAAACGCCAATTTTGGCATTAGAAAAGATGGAAAACTAGTTTTTGGGTAATAAAATAGATTTCAAAATTGGACAGAAAATAATTTGTTCTAGTTATCTAAGTAATGATGAAGTTAATTCTTCTGATTTTAAGCTGCTGGTCGGAGGAGTTATTTGGTTGGTTCGCAATGGCTCGTCGGTAGGGATTATTTACGTCTATTGGTTTTATTTTAATATTCAAGATTATAAATATGTTAACAAAGGATAATACAAATAAAAGTGATATAATATATCAAAAAGGAGCGGGGGGATGAGAGGATGCAACTGTACTACTCGTATGAAGGTTTGAATATTCTATTATAGTAGGAGAAATTAATCCCCATGAACCGTGGAGTTTTATTTTCAATGCCAACTGCATCTAATCATTTGAAAAAATAGCTATGAGATTAGTTAAGCATAATTGAGGTTAATTTAGCAGCGATTTGACTGTGGAGTAGGAATTTTTTAATGTGGGATTCGCATTACGATGACATAACTGAAGGTAGCATGAGCATCTGCTCTTGATAGGGCCTTGGGCTTCAGCCTAGTCAGCGTTATGAATAATACGGACTTAATTCAATCGCAATTGCCACCGAAACAAATCAATAATGACGCGTCTTACTGTATGAGACCAAAAATATTTTATCATACACTATCGAAAAAATCACTGAGTCAGTAACAATGGGACTCGTATTGAGGTAATAGGTCGTTCAGTAGGTTTAAAAACTTCGTCCTAAGTTTAGTTCCAATACATTAGGAGTCATTGCATAATTACGTCACGCCAAAAATGACCATTTCTGACCCACCCACCTACCATGTCGCCTTTGGTCACATTCCTGTTGATTCACCCCCACCATAGTGACGTCATCTTATTGTTCACGAAATGAGGGTAGCCTAGTGGTACCATACGGTCATCTAGACAGCTTGGGAGCTTGCTGTTGCAGCAATAATTGTTAGTCATCGTTGTCTAGTGAGAGTA